>JAHZMX010001769.1:0-28432 GCA_027743895.1 Seira musarum | reverse complement strand
CGTACTAAACACATCTTTCCCCCATGGCCATTACAATGTAGAAATACAATTTCAAAAATTACAGTTATTAAGCAGCATTGTTTCACTGAAAGAAAATTGAAATTTACAAACAATGTATTTCCTCAAAACGAGATTTTTTAGAATTTAAGTCAAATCTTAGGTTCAATCCTCTTCATTTGAGAGGACTCTTTCCCAGAGCAGAGTTTGTTAATCTCGTCAACATAACTGAATTTTTTCGTTATTGCAGGAACATACGAAAATTTTCTGATTGGTTCCGAGGCACCAGTGCAGTGCGTGCGAGCACAAAATAGTTAATAAATCGGTGAGTGTGGAACTAGAATATCTTCAAGAGTCTCTTCATTTTTGACAACAAAACTTAGTCAGTCCTATCAATTCTATTGGCCAATTGATTGCATTCCTTGGCCAACAATGCGGAGCAAATTTTGATGGCAATGTACATAATAATAGAATTCTATTGCAATAAGTAGAGGCGCATCGTCAACTCCATCTTATTTCCTATTAAATCTCTCTTTTTTCGGTCAAACGCATCTTATATAATCAAAACTGCTGCGTTCATCATCATCCCGAACAGCGTTCCCCACAGGTAACAATCGTCCTTTCAAATGAGGATTATTACCTCTTCTCTACCACATCCTAGCACTACTAATACAAAAAAATGTCTGCCTTCGTTTCGTTCAGAGATGATGATGACTCCTGAGAATTGCACGACAGGTAGCAAATGAAATGAAGAAGAGTAATTGCAAAGAAAAAGACTGGGTGACTGATTATTACAAATGCCTACGTCATTTACTCCTACAAAAGGAGCGAAGTCAGGCTAGTAGGAGTTTGCATGTCACAATGAACAAGCAAGATCGAATTAAGAAGGGAGGCTACATCAACATAACTGTGCCTTCCTGCTTACCTCTTGATTGCCTCTCTCTCTATTTCTTTCCCTCCACTCTATCTTTAACTCTATCCTTTTCCTTTATAAATAAATACGCGTAAAGTGTGCATTGTAATGGCAGGCTAAATCAGTCACCCTATACCCACTTTAATCAGTTTATCTAGATTTTTTTGCTGCTCGCGTTAATGGAATTACTCATTTCAGTGTGCGACAAAGAAGAAGACGAAGAAAAAATGACTTAACAGTAATTTTCCTCTTGCCATAGCCTAACCAACAACACATTTTTNTGTCACAATGAACAAGCAAGATCGAATTAAGAAGGGAGGCTACACAACATAACTGTGCCTTCCTGCTTACCTCTTGATTGCCTCTCTCTCTATTTCTTTCCCTCCACTCTATCTTTAACTCTATCCTTTTCCTTTATAAATAAACACGCGTAAAGTGTGCATTGTAGTGGCAGGCTAAATCAGTCACCCTATACCAACTTTAATCAGTTTATCTAGATTTTTTTGCTGCTCGCATTAATGGAATTACTCATTTCAGTGTGCGACAAAGAAGAAGACGAAGAAAAAATGACTTAACAGTAATTTTCCTCTTGCCATAGCCTAACCAACAACACATTTTTATGCAACCTTTAGTAATGACAATGCTATTGCTCCGTTTTTTATATCGATATGTACTTGTGCTTTAAAAATATATGCAGATAGTATACCTATTCCACTTTAGAATCAAATTTTTATTCATGACATTACCTTGACTCAAATTCCTTAAAGAATGAAGGAGCCCACGTAAAGTTATATAAAAACGCAACTTTGTTTTTTTAAGGCTCGAGTTGAATATGCTTGAGCCACTTGCAGCTCTTTTTTTTTGCAGAAATTCTACTGGTTTATTAGGCATGCAATTTCACGACCATATAATAATAACGATAATGCATTTTCTCTAGCTAATAAAAACCTCATGAAAACGACTTAAAACTGCCATGAAATTCACACGCGCTCACAAATGCTTACTCACAAGTAGTCTATACGTGTTAAAGGCACAAGAAAATCGCGGTTCGGATTGTTCGGTTGTAGGATCTTGATGATGACGATGAGGATGACGATGCCTCAGCAGATAAAGTATTATTACCAGCACTCTTGCCTAGGTATGTTCAGTCTTAAGACAGAGGAAGAATTCTTCATCATTATTATTTCGATCCATATCATTATTGTGCTGCTGTTAAGCCCAGGGAACACCGCTACATAGGTAACTAGCAGTTTCATTTGCATTTTCCTCTCCTAACACGCCTTCTAAATCATATGACATAGCCGAGAAAAAAATTCTTTTCATTACTGTAAAAAATGAGAAAATGCAAATTATTTTATTTATGTCTTATGTAACTTCTGAATTTTGGTTTATTCCTGAAAAAATAATAGAATAAATGTTGTTAATGATACCCGCGTTCCCTTAAAATAATAATAATAATGATAATCCATTCGTTGCCCCATCGGAATAAACAACAGTAATGCATTCACCTTTGACTTTTTAAATGATATCCTGAGAACATCAAATGTTACATTAATGAAATCGGAATTACTAAAATTTCATCATCCATATGCTTATATTTTAAATTGCGAAACGTCCCGCTCATAAGCTTAATTTCTTCATGTGAAATTGACATGAAAAAGTCCATCAAATGTCACGCTTATGACGTGCCCAACCTCGCATAAGTTACAATTAAGGGCGGAAAGGGGGGAAAAATGTGGCATTAGTAGTAATGATGGTTAAAAGAGAGTCCCGATGTACTGTAGATTAAGTATGTACGATGTACCCAATTCGAACGAAATTCACTTCACCAGCAATCATCATGACATTTTTCTTTTATAATGCGGAAATCGTCGAAAAGAAAAAAAAGATTGGAGGTGTGAAGGAAGCCCTTCGCATAATAATCATCCAAATGAAAAAATCATGTTCTTCGTGGAGTTTCAGTTGAAACGGGTAAAATAAATTCCTTGTTTTGAAAAGTTCATCTTCTTCAAAGAACAGCAACGACAGTATCTTTCAGTGTGCTCACATAATGAAAGTCATATTTACAATCAGTTATGTAGTACTTCTTTGAAAATCGTTGTTCTTTTTCTTTTGAGCAGAAAAACGTTTCTTGTGTTATTACTCGAAAAAAAGAATCATGACACTGAGAACTTTATGATTCTTTCGGATTTCACGACTCTGATGAGATGAGAAGCTCCCGCATCATATCCCCTTTAGATGTTCCGTAATGAAGAGCTTACGCACAAACATAAATCATACACGCATAGCAAAGATTTCTAAACCTGCTTTTTTATGACGGAACCGTAATAGAACATTAATTTTTTCGTGCAGTGATAAAAAATGCACATGACTAATCTTCCGAACAGATCATGTAGAAAAAACCACTCATGTCTTCGTATTTAATTTTCTCTGGAAACAAGTTGCGAATAAGCTTTAGGGAAGTTGCTCGCATACAAAAAAGTTAGTAAATCATATTTACTTGCTTCATTTGAAACGTCGCATACTTGTGCATAGACGCCCTTAAGCGCTTAAGTCATTGATGCTGATGCTCATCATAAATTCATACATATTTTATCTCGCTTCTCTGAAAAGAAAATCTTTGCTTCAACTTTATGATTCTTTTCGTGCTCACTGGCTTGTTTTTTATGATGAAATCATGGATGCTTGCAAGGAAAACGTAATTACGGACAAGTATTCATTTTGATGCGTTGAGAGTTTCAATACTTGAAAGTTCAAATTCGTTTGGATGGCATGTTTATGCATGTTACGCATTTTTCCATCCTCACGATGCATTTGATTACGGAAATGCAGAAAAATTATTTATGTTTGAGTTCAGTTTATGATTTAAAAAAAAACTTACCGATTGCGCTCCATTCTGAGATATTTATGTCACCCTAATTTTTTGCGGGATTGATCCAATAATCCAAAAACCAATGTTTACTTCTAGATTTCCTTATGTTATCCATATTCCATAATATCACCTTCTTTCAGTTCTCTTCAATTTCCTGAGAATTGCACTTTACAAAATTCAATTCTTGTGGATTTAAATTCCAAGTTTACATTCACTATTTATCACTTGTTTATCATGAAACCTTCGAATCCACCTATGCTTTTCTGTTAGAGCTGACGCTCACTCCTTTTTTGTAACTTTTATCCCCTTTCGCCTTTTAAAAAGGGTTGATTTCTATTGACGAGTGTGTGCATAAACACAAGGTCTTTTGCACAAAAAAAACAACTGTTGCTTCACCAGCAGTCCAAACCAAACCAATCTACTATAGTGTCGTAGTCGTAGCCAAGCTTAGATCACCGTTCCTTCACGTTGGTATAAACACAAGGTTTTTTTTCTTCAACGTTCTTTTTGATTCCTCCAACAAATTTGTTAGAAAGAGCACATGCAATTGCTTGCAAGATGCCTTTTACACTGAAAATGCTGAGAGGAGTTGGTTGATGGCGATGAAAGAGATCGACAGTAAAGGCCGTTTCGCAGCCTTTATCCCTGCTGGCCAGACTAGACCAGGACAAAAAATGATTTAACAACAATAGCACACTATATGGGCCTACGCATGGTATTTAATCCAAAATAATAATATTTACCTGAATAGATTTAATATCGTTTCCCTCTGCGACTCCTCTTTTGTGTTACCTTCAACAAAAAAACAGATTCATTCACTCACACACCTTTTTAAGTACACATAACAAAATAGGAGATTTGTGCATGGCTTGACATGCAGTAAAAATCAAAGCACATGAGAAGAAATTGTGCAATCGAATAAAAGAATTACATTTTTAGAAAGGAGGATAGAGCCGCAACGCAGCCTCCCAGAAGACAACTGAACAGAGAATGACAATATTTCTCAAATTCACTATATTTAATATAGGCTAATTCAATATGAAAAGAAGTAACCTGCTGCCTGACTTACTCTTTCAACTTGCTTCCCACACCACTTCACATCAACATCGCAATCTTGAAGCGCTGCACACAGGGACAGGTAAGAGAATGCTTTTTTACCCCCATCATGCAAAAGTTGCAGGTTGCAAGACTGACATGGATGCTTAGAGCGAGTTAAAAGGATTTGTTACGTTTTAGAATTCGTGGAGAGCGAGTGTTGCGCTGACTAGTACGAATAAATTGCTTGTACAGGTAGTAAGCTCACTGCATCATTTGCTAGGTATGCATGTTTGTATTTTGCCGAGGTGAGATTTGAGTCGATGCATAGCTGAGCTGAGGAGGAATGAGTGGAGGGACTTTAGTGGAATTAGAGAAGATACGTAACATCTCGCATTTGCATCGCGCGTTGTAGCTCCTTGTAGATTGTTAAATGTATCGATGAGCTGAAGAAAATGTGAGCTTGAGCTCTATAAAATGCGTTAAATTGTTATCTCATCATACTTGAACGTGTCCTGTCGCATTTGAAGTTTGTAATTCAATATTACTCAATAAATTTTGGTGTAGGTACTCGCCAAGTGCTGCTAAACAATACACCTTATAATCGTGTGTATTCTGATTGTAGGTGTGAAAATATTTAATAATTAGCAGTTCAGATAAAAATAAATTCCTATACACCTTCTTCTTCTTTCCTCCAGTCTCCTCTTATTCATTTATCTAATAAAGTAGAAGGGATCAAGCAAAAAATTTCAGGTGCTGTGCAGTACAAAAGTTATGACTTCAAAATAAAGTAGGCACGTCTGGTCTGAAGCCAGTACGCACTCCTTTTTATTCACTCATTACTACTTATCTCTAATTTCTTCAGCATTTTTGCATGTCACGAGCTGAATTGGCTAATACATCTACTTCTCCGTAATGTACTTCTTTTGAAAAAAGATTCCTTGTAAAAGGCAAGACTCCTGAGTCTGCAATCTGCAACACGAACTGGTCAAGAAAGGATCAAATAATGATGATAATGACTGAATAAAACAAAAAGCGTATATGGTTATGTGAAAGGATTTCGGTTTTTTGCTTTTTCTAACCACCATCTAAAAGCAAAGAATAACAACACCAGCATTTATGCTAAATAGATGTGGATTCTACAAGAGATTATAGTAATGATAATGTCTATTATTTATTTACATTTCTCAAGTAGATCTTGGACTAATCAAAAGAGACGGTCGGTTGTTGCTTTGCTGTGTATGCAGGCATGCAATGTGTGTTTCTTAAAAAATCTGTTTTTATGCTTGATTCCACAAAAGCACTTTACCTTACCGTGCAGATTGCAGAGATGATGGCTTGAAGTTAAAACTCCATTGGTCCCATTTTCATTCCATTCTCTTTTTAAAAAAGATTCCTTCAACCACCGCTACTGTCATCATCATCTTCTTCACCGTCACAAAAATAATAAAAACTAAAGCATGAACGTACGTACAGCAATTGTTTTTTTGCTCTTTAAAAGATGTGCTAAATTGCAATAAAATAAAACTCGAATGAGAAATAAAAAGGTTTGACTCTTTCTGATGTTTTTAACGACAAAAGAACAAGTCTTTGACTAAAATGCAAATGCACAAAACGGCTCTATATGGCTTTTTTGGTGGTATCAGAGTATATCAGTGGAAAGAGCGAGTGATCGTTTTACTCATGTCATGGAGGAGGCAGAGTCAAGAGAACAACAAGGTATGCCCATAAAACTTCGGTGTTATTGCTCTGCCTGTTTTTGGGAAGTGAAGGGTTGAAAAAGTTGCATTGGAGTTGCGCTGCAGCTCTTGAACTCTTTTCCCCTATTTCCGTGCTCTTTCAAAGCAGAAAGGTAAGAGCCAACTAAAAAACGAAATCCTCCTGCCTGTCCTGTTTTCATTTAAAGGGCTAGGAGACTCCTTCACACGGACAGAGAGAGAGAGAGAGGTTTTCTGGATATGCTGTAGTGGTGGTGGTATGTGCGTAGGACAGGCAGGAGAGGCCGAACAGTATTTTATGGCACTGCATCTGTTGCTCTCTTCCTCACTGCTCCATTGGATCTTGCTCCCTCCCTTTTGAAGTCATTTTCCAAAATGTTGAAAAGAGAATAGAGTGGATGGAGTGAATGGAATTACGATGAACTTGCCACTTTCCTTTAGTAGCTTTGTAGAGTGGATTCGTTATTGTGCGAGGGTGTTTTACATGGCTTCAAAAACTATTTTCCTGAGTTTTCTTTGACTTTGAACTATATGCATACCATCATTTCAATCGCAAAGCAAATTATGAGACGGGATAAAACATAAACTTCATCTTGATCTCAATAGATTCATATTAGATTCAAATTTGAAGATGGCCAAAGCAAAATTGGATAATGAATATTGAAATGATTCAGGTTCGTTGAATGAATGACTGACACTGAATTTTTTGTACGCACGATCTTTTATGGCAACTTGTTAGGTATTAAGACTGGCTGTGGCTTCTTTTATCAAAAACGATTCCGTGTGGTTTCGTTCCATGTCCATTTTTTTCCTTGTGGCTTTTTGTCCTGTCCTGATGCTGCTGTGCAAAGTAGATGTGGTTGGTGATATGTTGTTTGTTACCTTTGTTGGCACAGTCGGAGATCTTTTGTTGGATTGCATTCTGATTTTAATACATAACAAAAAATTAGATCTTGTGAAAATATAAAAGAATAATGAAGCGAGTAATGTGTTCAACAATTTGGCTTTGGCATGTGTATTCAATGAAAATGATGGCGTTCTTTACCCTGCTAGAAATGCAGTCGAGACAAGAAAACTATGAAATTGACCAACCCTTTCCTCGAGGGCTTTTTGCTTCACTGCAAAACATACAGAAGTTAATGATGATGGAACGGCTAGAAAAAAAAACTTCAATTGCAAATATCACATGTTCGTAATAGTTAACACCTGAAACATAAAACAAATCACATATTCTCTGGATATTTAAAATAGCAAAGAAGTTTCGTGTGATTGCAAAATGTCTTTACAAGTTCTTGGAATGAAGAATGACTGACATCATCCATCCGAGTCAATTATGTACTATTTTCTACATCGAAATGAGCGTTATTGGGCGTTGTTCATGCAACTAGTAAAGTGTGATTGTAACTAAAACAGCACTGGTTCTGGGGTAAATTGCGACGACCTTCGGTTCTAATGATAATCTCCATTAGGGGTTTTGTATTTGCATGCAGTTTTCTTGACGGACGTTCCATGCTGGTATTTTTAATTTGCCGAAGCTGTTATAAAAACGATTTTATAAAGATCAGAATATGATCATCTGTGCCATTGATGAGAATGAATAAAACAAATGGCATGCATTTGTTGGCAAACACCACCTCTCTTTTTTGTTTCATTGTGCATAACTTCGTTTATCTGCTGTGATTGATACTCAGCACATGTAATCATCGTTGCAAATGAAGCGAAAGATTCAATATTGATACCTCACTATTATTATTGTTGTGATAAACATGTGTACAGATCCGAAATTTTTGCATTATAAAAAATCAGTATCATTAAATGGCGGCAGACACTACTTACATCATCCAATTCGGAATGCTGTGTTTGGTTGGATGGATTCAATCTGAAGAATCTGAATTGTCATTCTTCTGCTGGAAAAAATACCCGTGGCTTCATTTGACGCTTGAAAATTATTGTTTGATTGATTGCTTAGATTAGTCGGCTTTAGAAAATAGATTGTATTAAAGCTTAATGAGTTTGGGATATTTACCATGCAGTCCAATTTGTAAAATAAAAATAGACCCGCTCATATTAACTGCAGGAACAAAACATTAATATCTCAATCATTAATCTCCAATGAATTATTTCGAAGGCTTTCTTCTTGCCTTCTTAATTGCTTGCGACACAATTCATTTTCCTTCTTCAAGGACAATTAAAAATCAACAGCTTGATAAACTCTTTTCTCATTCATTAATCTTCAATGAATTATTTCGAAGGCTTTCTTCTTGCCTTCTTAATTGCTTGCGACACAATTCATTTTCCTTCTTCAAGGACAATTAAAAATCAACAGCTTGATAAACTCTTTTAGTGGATCTATTTTAGAGAATCGTAGATTTCATCTTAAGATTAGAACGAAATCACTTATTTTTTTAAATTAGACTTTATATCATTTAAGATTTAAAAGTATTAGGTCCTTACCTTTCCATCTACATAGTTTTTACATGTTCTGCAAAAAAATGTCGACATTTGCACAAAAACTCATTTGCTAAAAATTCCGACCTACATATTTTGTTGCATCTGAGGAAAGCCTCGGGAACGAAGTCATTATTTTTGTTTATTTTCAAGCACATTCTACCGGTAAAAAGAAATGTTGTTCAAGTCTCGTTACGTTTCAGTGGAGTGACAAATAGAAAAGAAAATTAGGTGAAGAGGGGAAAGAGAAGTTAAGTTGACGACTGAAATCAGAGCTGAAATTAAATCAAGGGGAGCGAGATAAGCTCATGTAGTGAGAGTTTAAACTCTCAGAGATTTTTTTTTGATTATATGAAAAATGTCCATTAACTTAAAAATAAAAACTATATAAGATGAAAAGTGTAGGTATTTCGATATAGAGTGAACAGATGATGGGGACGCGTAGCAATCAACAGTATGTATAAACGTTACACTTTAAAACGTGCATCAACAACTCCTCCCCGTGTAACTGTTTGACATTTCATGGACAGAGACGAAAGAAAAATTAATTACTTTGTCCCTTCCTTGAGCTCCCAAGTTAATTGGAGAGAGGATGGAGTGAATGGAGACAGTCAAAGACATGCAAAAACCGGGAAAAGATGTCGTGATCACATTCAAGTGACATCAACATCAGTGAAAACATTTGTTGAGAAAGTGATCGTACTTATTTTGGCAATCAAACTACTTATTTCCCTTTACTCTTCAGAATCTTCATGTAGCTCTACTCCACAGAGCTCGTCGTTGTTCAATTTAAAACTTTATATATTCAATGAAGTATTCGTAGGCTATTGAGCGTCTTCAAGATTTCTTAAATGCCGGTCTTCCTGGTATGCTCCGCGTAAATCATTACTGCACCGTTTTTTTTTTGGTTTCAGAAACGCATGCAAAATGACCTGAAGTATTGACTGAGTGAGCTTGATGTATGTCTGGGATTACAAGAAAAGAAGCCGTTCTCGGCACCATACCACCAAACGTAAAACATTTTATAAATCTTTAATAATATCAGTCGCCAGAATTCTAAAGTTGAGCATGTAAAAGGTGTAGATAAAATTCTAAATAGTGGAATTATTTCGGTTCTCCTTTGCTTCCGATTTTGATATCAACAGCACATAAAGTAAATCATGATTTTATAGTTGCAACATCCTCCTCCTATCCCAAAGCGTGTGAGTACGTGGCATAGCATAAGTCACATTTTTAGCTTAT
The DNA here is from genome assembly GCA_027743895.1 of Seira musarum. Classification (NCBI taxonomy): domain Eukaryota; kingdom Metazoa; phylum Arthropoda; class Collembola; order Entomobryomorpha; family Entomobryidae; genus Seira; species Seira musarum. Next base: position 18,207 of record JAHZMX010001769.1, on the reverse strand, counting down.
TCGAATTTTAGTAGAGCATAAACATCATCAAACATGTTGCTATGTTTTTGATAATGGCAATAATAATGTGCGTTTGTAGCATCATCATCATCATTCTCGTCTGTCCATTTGAAGAGTGGAAGTTGTTGTGAAAAGGCGTTGGTGGAAAGTTTTCTCGGGGAGTAAAAAAGTGAAAGAAGCATGTGTCTGCATTTTACTTCCTCTCTCTTGGGCTTTTTTCTTCTTCTTTAAAAAATTGATTAGCCTCAATCTGTAATGACTTCCCTGTTAATGGACTGACAGTAATTGCGTCAAGTGTGAAAAATGTTTCAATTACCAATATTTCTTTGTACATTTTTCTTTTCGCCTCAATCTCTCATTTAGTAGCTTCACTTCATCCCGAATTTTTATTGCGGAGTGCCAGATTTTGCTTTATGTGGATTTTATGTCCTGTAGCTTTTTTAAATGATTGCCTATGTACTCGTGGATAGTTTAAGTACTCCTTGAAGGAATTTCGGGCATGATGATGTACACATTTGTTTTTGTTCGAGACAAGTTTTCGGTCACAATCACAAGTAGTAACATGAACAAGTGAGCAAATAATTGCCAAAATGTAATTTTTAAAAGATTTCGTGCAATGAGACAGACCGCTTGTTAGCATTTTCCGGTATGATTGATGGTTAAAAGTACTTTTAAATAGTTCTAGGAATAAGTAATCGCATCATAGAAGACGAATGATCTTGCTGGGTAGAAAAACGATTATATCAAAGCAGTTTTTTAAAAACTAAATCGCCACTTACATCTTTATTGTTTTATCTGATGTAAACGCAATTAAATCATTGCTAACTTAATAGAAGGATTCATATTTCATGAGATAAAATCAATGCTCTTTGCCATTTGTCACCGGTGTCACAAAAGTTTGGTTTCCCGCTAAAAATTGTCTCAATTGAGTTAAATGGTGCTTTTCGGCTTCCCTCTTCTATTATTACTTGACATACATGTGAATTAAACTTTCATTAAAATCACAAACCGAAGGTCGAATTAATTCTAGCATTTTTTCCTGAATCAATATTAAAATTCAAATAATTCTTCGTGTGCTTCTTTCACAAAATTATTTTGATTTTTTTTTTCATTTTTAAACAGACACATAGAGCATGTGTATTTTTTGCTCATATTAAAATGTTATTTGGGAAATTTGCAATTTTGCAATGAAGTATTCTTTCCTCAATCTACAGCAGTTACATATCTATCATCATTATTTATTATTCTATGGATGTATTCACTTGTTCGGTTTGGGAAGACTTTTACTGGTATACGATGCTTTTCATCGTCATCTTAACGTCTGAATACTTGGGTTAACACACGAAGGCATAGAACAGAACGCGCTTTTCGTTCAAAGTGTAATCATTGAAAGCTGAATTCTGACATTGCAATGCAGTATTTTGTCGGTAAATTAAGTACTTCGTAAGTCTGCTAGAAAGAAGACCTAAAAGTAGAGAAAGCATGATTCTTAGCGCAGTAAATTAAAACAAAACCGGAACGCATGAATAAAAAATTAAAATCAAGCCACATCAGAGAAAGTTCATATGGCTGATATGGGTCTCCTGCAACCAAAAATTCTCCGTAAAAACGTTATCTCGTAGACCATCCATACACAGAGCATTGCTGTGACTGCAGAAAAGAAATAGGTAATTGTTACACTTCTTACCTGCTTAGCATGCATAACGCAAACCAAAATCTGCGTGTTTCCTCGCTCCCTTTTCCCCACATTTCCAAGTTAGATTGGTTACTTCGCTCATGACTTACTTTCACAGCATACATTACGTATCTCTGTCTTTCACTGGCGCGGTGTGGCTTCGTAAATAAAACACTTTAAATGCACAAATATGGAAGTTGGTAAGAAGGTCGGGACATACGTCTGTCTACTACTAAAAAGTTTCACGTATCCATCTAGAACATTCTTCACCCACCACCCCTAGCCATGGAATGCTTTGTAAGTGGTTCATCTTGTTATCACATCCGTACGTCCGTCTACCATTACCCCAAATCTCTGGAAATCTGCTGCTGCGTCTTCTTTTGTGCTATGTAGCACAATGAATGTAATCCTGATGAAATGAATCAGATGCAAACAAAAGACAAACATAACCATATAATTATCATTTTGCTTCAAGAATTGCTGATTAATTTTTTCCTAAATGCCAAGTAAATCCAAAAATAATCCCTTCGTAAACATGAGGAAAGAGCAAAAGATGGTCTCACGCTACCAGTTTCCCATTCCTTCGACTCCAATAAAAGCGTCTTGCCAATATAAAAAAAAGTAGGTGAAATGAAATCGCTGTAAAAGTGTGCTCATTTTTTCATATTATAGCCGAGCAGAGACCGCATTATCAGCCACTGTGTATGCCTCGTACATGGCCGTATTATGCATAATAATACGTAATAAATACAAAAAAAGGAGAACAAAGAAAAAAATTTCACTTTCTCTTTTATACATTTTCCATGCTATCGCATATATTTATAATGTGTAAATAGTGGTGGATGTACGTAATAAAGATGCAGATTTATCAGTTTGAAATGTTTTCCCTTGTTTTCCCAAGTATACAATAGTACATTACAGATGTAATAGGCAATAATATTATATCTTTGCAATAAAGTTTCACGTATGACTTTCCAGTTAATAAGTACGTATATATTTTTTTATATATGTGTATGATAATACATAATAGTATTGTATGTACGTACACAAAGTTAAATTTATATACAGTAAAATATCCTTAACAGTAAAACAGTGTGGTGTGGTCTTTTATAGTGCGATATTCAAGAGATCTCTTTTCTTTTTTTCCCGTAAAAGTATGTTATAAATATGAAGAAAGTACTGCTACACAATATTAAGAATATTTTTTTACACAGATGCGCGAGATATTATTATTGTAGGAGTATGTATGTATATAAGTATGTACGCTTGTCTTACAACACTTAAGTACGACGAGGACGACCAACTACTCTACTTTTCTTTGTTATTGATATTGTATTATAAATATTAAATACAATGTTGAAGTTTCTGTAATCAGTTAATGCAATATGTATGCTTAACATTAGTTCTATTCCCTACTTTTTATCCATGAATATCATTATGTAAGAGTACATGATAATGTCTGGAAGTAGAGCAATAATAGCATAGCAAGTTCTTTTCAGCACTTTTCTTTCTCCTCGTTTATTACATAATTTTTGTGTCGTGATATAGTGCATAAAAATCAGGGGGAGAAGGGAGAAAATGAGATTGCAAAATAAGAACAGCAACAAAAAGACATTAATTTTTTAAAAGAAGAAAGCGCGACCAGATCACGCAGGCAGGCAAAACAGACTTTTAAAGTCTTCCCCTAACACGTCCCATTCTGAAAGATACACATGAACACGAACGAGCATGAAAGGATGAAAGGAAAAAAAGTTTGATCTGCGTAAGTTACGTTGTTGGCAACATTTTTATTTAACGAAAAGCAAACTGAAAAGAAAAAAAAATATGCAATGTTTTTTGTAAGGTCGGTTCATAACGGGAGAGAAGAAATGATAAAGAGTAATTAAGTGATAAAATGTCTCACTTTCCTCCGAAATGAGAGATTGTACATGACGAAGGCAGTGTTAAGGGGTTAGTTTTGTCGAACTGCAGGTTTGTATGAAAAGCTTGAAATTGGGACACGAAACTTAGAAGAGAGACTGTCAGAAGAATTTGTCGGAAATGGCAGTGTTGTGCTGAGGTCGATTATCATACAATATCATCTTCATCATCATCATCATATCAGTATCATGTCATAGTCGTTATATAAGTAAATATACATACAGTGATTATTGCTCTCTTTTTTCATATTCTAATATATAAATGCTCCAAATATAAAGAAAAATTTTGCGATGAAAAGAGTACATACCTGAAAAATAAAAAGAATAGTAGTAATTCTTACAGTTATTACAACTAACCATTTACATTTTTTTTGAATATTTAATGTGGTAAAAATTTGTTCAGTTTTTGTAGCGGTGCGAGCGCGAACGTCATTCCGGTCATCATTCTTTCGAGGTCATGATCCGTGTCCTCAAATCCAACCCAAATAAAATTTGTCACATGGTTAGAGACGAGACGATGATGTTGGTGAAGAGAGGAATACGGTCCTATCCATAATATAAGTATAATATATTTTTGTGAAGGTTTTCACTCTTACATATTCAATTGTCTAGTCAGTTGTATGGGAAATTGTTAACAATATGAGATAAATTATGGCGATGATGTAAAATTGGAAAAAAGATAAGATGATGAATGGAAGAAGACCAGCAAAGAAGTGAAACAAAAGTAGACTTTGCTCTTTTACTTTAAGGGTCACCATAGTCCTTCGGATGTCCTAGTTTACGTGCCAGCTCATGCATCACTTCCTGTCCACCAGTAATCGGAGGGAAGAAGGCAGGGTGGAAAATATAAAAAAGAACAAGACAAAAACTCCATTTATATGAAGTTGAGTACATATGACAAGTATTAATAAAAAGAATAGCTTATTTTTGCTGCGAAAACGGGTTTTACAAAAAAAAAATGCCAAAAAATGCGGCATGGTTCATGTATACTATCGTGTAAAAACTGCTTGCAAGAGCTACCATAAAATAAGACTAGTGGTGTAGTAATAGTAACTACTTAGGGAAGGCTTTTGGCGGAGGCAAGCTAAAATAGTGATAGTTTCCATTTTAACATAATTTTCAGCATTTTCCCCCTGTTTGCTCACACAAAATTGACATGTTAAGGCCGCAGATAGTATCTTCTCATCATATTATTTCCAGCATTCGATTTTTGTATAGAAAGGTATCGACATTACAGCGTTTTTATGACACCAACCATCCGTATAATTCGAGATCCATAAAAAGGATTCACCCGATAAGCTGTGAGGAAAAGCCCTATGGAACTCTTGCTTGGAGAAAGCAATGGAAAAAAGGAAGTACACTGTAATATGTTATTTTCGTTCTGAATGAATAGAAGCGGTCTTGTCTTGTCATTCGTCGTCATTAAATCAAATCCATTTTTCGTTTCCCGAAAACGCTTCCGTTTCCAACATGAATTGCCTTGTGCCAATACTGAACCCTTTCTCCACTTCCTTTTCTCCCAACGTTCATATCTCATTCTGAATGTTCCATTATCCATGGATAAAATTCCTATCATATATGGAATATGCCTAGAAGAGAATTCCGGATTTATGTGGCTTTGCTTCGTTTGATCAATCTTTACTGATAAGGACAGGAGGAAGAGAAATAAGATATTTTACTTTGCTTGTATACCTACATGCTTCATCATTTTACCATTTCAGTTTGCCCCAACTTTTTGTGTTTTCCTTAACACAATGCTTCATACTTATTTACATACAAAATTAAGGTGGGTAAAAGTTTTAATGAAGTTTGTACTTACTTTGAATATGATGGAATCAATATTTTGTCCCAGCATGTAGAAAAGGAACCAATCACCGAGGCGAGATTTTTTTACTAAAGTTTGAATCACATCTTGACTTAATAGACGAAATCGAGAACCTAAAATGAACCCTGAAAAAAAGAAACAATTTGGGATGATATTTTTCTCCCATCCCCCTCAGAAAGTATCGCGTAAGCATCGTTTCTATTTTAAAAATTACCTCGTATTCTGGGGGAGACGAACACTACAAATCGATATAAAATTGTGAGGGATGAAAGGAAGCCCAAAATAAGGAACCAAAACCACAGGAATATGTAGATTTTTTCATTGACAACATTTAGCGGGAGGATACAGAGTGCGTCATGGGTCTCAATGTTCATGGACGGACCTCCTTTGCGAAAAATACACTTGGTCATGCGAGGAAATATTTTTATCATAGGGTCCACCCTTCTGTCCTCATCCTCTTCTGAAAGACGGAGTACTTTGATGCCAAAGGTGAGGAACTCTCCCTCAAAGAATTTATCCATCAGGAACATCTGGCCTGTAAAAGCAGAAAAAAGGTCCAGTTCCGGTCACATGTCAAGATATCAAGGCGGAGCAGGAGAGGAGTGAATACTTCTGAGCGAGCATAATATATGGCTGTATCACAGTAACACCCTTTTAGGGGAATGTTAAAAGCTCGACGCAACTTAAAAGTGAAACGTAAGAGAATAAAAGATTACTTGCAAATTGATTATAAATCCGGAGGACTTACCGACGACATTCCCAAGGGCCAATACTTCACAGAAGAAGTATCTGTAGGCCCACCAGTTGTGCTGTCTTATATTGTCATGAAGATAGTCTACCAGAAGCTTTTTCTTCTGCTTTTTCTCCATGTCAGGGATGATACCCACATCTAAATCCATCATCAAAGCCTGGATTTTCCCTCCCTCCCAGTTTTTCCATAGCCACCTCGGAATGTAGAATAAGATTGCCTACGGGAGAAAAAAAAAGAGAAAAGTAAGGGATAAAAGTTCACGACGAGGTTAAAGAAACTATTTTAGTGTGGTTGTCCGGCTACTAGACATCGAGTACAAGAAGTACTATCAAACCGACGCGACAAAAAAGTCATGTAACCTGTCTTGCACCATCCAGTGTTTTTGCTCTCTCACTTCTTTATTTATTCCTCTTTCAATTACTTTCCCTTTCTCATTCCCGACACTATGTACTTATGTTTCTGTTCGTACTTACACGTTTGCATTATTGTTATGTGGCTCTCTTATTGCACCGGAAAAAGTTTACACTATTTTTATCGTTTTGGCTATCCTTAACTTTTTTGTTTGGCTCTTGTTATATTCGTAAAAGTAGCTCCCAGGATGAAATTGAAAATGTGACGACAACACTTTCTTAACTTCACACATTAACGCGCTGTTTTCCTTGTTATGCAGAGTCGTAAATATCTATTTACAGAATGGCAACAACCCCCTTTACGAGCTATCAAATACTTTGTACAACATTATGTGGATTACGTCATCTCATTTAACTTTCCTATTTTGACCAGCTTCTGAGAAATAAGTCTCTTCAAAAGTTCTTTTCAAAACGAAATTTCAACGCTATAGCCGACGCAAGTGAAAAATTTGGATTAATCTGATTTAAACTTTTAAGAGCGCTTTCAACTTGAATTAATTTTGCTTGAAGCTTGCATTGGAAAGTAAATGCGGCAGATTAGGCAAAACAAAGTTTTCATGATGATGAATGTGTATTTATTCACAGTAGTGAAGTGATTCGAGTTTTTTGCCACTGCATTTAGTTGTTAACTATTTATTGAATGCCCATCTGCAGATATACAGATTGTATGTTAATATAAATGAGTATGTTTTTGAAATATGGACAGTGTGATTTGTTCCGGAACCATTATTAATATTTCGAGCCTAAAATCCATGAAAATTCATTGCCATTCAGGTACCATTAGGGTTTCTTTGCCACCACGCGTCCAGGACTAGAGTAAAATACTTTTATTCTTTCCTTCGCCAAAGCATGCTGTGTTTGTTCGTGTACAGCTTCAATGCTAGGTACACTTTTATCAAAGAAGGAATGTGCGGTCTTCATTTAAACCTTAGTCATTAAAAATGAGCAGCGCCATGTGTAGAAATAAATTGAGCAAAACATTCCTGTCATCTTTTTTAACATTGTCAAACAGAATATGATCGTAATGATATTCTACTGAATAAAAAAGAAATCCTGTAAGTAAACCCTGAAGTCACGCTAGGTATAAAAAATATATTTGTTAAAAATTTCTTCATGGACTGTGTAGGGAATTGAGTGAGCGGAGCGAAAAAAGAAAAGTCGTAATATAGGTAAAATGGGAACAAAGATTTTTTTCTCTGTCTGAATGAATGAATGCAACGCAGTGTTTTAATGCAATGCCTTACTGTTGCCAGAAAACACTTTCGTTTTTGCTTGGACGAGCTTTACTTACTTATTCCTGAATCGAGCCAAAGCCAACTAAAAAAATGAAGAAGCATAAGAAATGGAGAAAAATAAGAATTCATATCATTTACCCTGATTTTTTCCCTCGAGTCAAGTTCCAGCCAGAAAAAAAACAGCAAGATGAAGGGAATAAGCAAAAAGCCGTAAAGAGGGAAAATACTGTAGAAAAAGCAAGGGAAACAGCAGCTCTGTGACAAAATCTGAGTGGTAGTTGGTCTTCTTTTGGAATGGTTGGTGGTATTGGTGGTGGAATGTGACTTTCTAACATCGCCATAGCCATCGCATCGTCGTTCTCATGAAATAAGACTGGTTGGGGTAACATTAAATGCGTGCTCTTATTATAGTTGTTACGTCAAACTAAAAACGAAACGTACTTTACTGCTTAGGAAAGAAAAAAAAACTCATATATGTTGAGAAGAATTGTTTAGAAAGGAAGCTACAAATTTTATGGAAGTTCACCAAGGGTAAAAAAAATATCCGAAATGTCAACAGTCCTTTTCTGGGGACTTGACTTGCTTCTTTCCACTGTCCCACTTTACAAGCATTCCATCATTTTTTGTGGTGCAGAGATACAGAAATTTTTTAAGCACGCAAAGTAAATTGGACTTTCCTTTTCCCTCTGTAGAAACCAGAAAAGTACAAGAAATCCATTGGGATTATCTCCACAAGGAAAAACCTCGCAGAGTGGTTTGGTTGGTTCTTCATTCCATCTTTTATGTTTCACTTAGAATTTGAACTCGCAATCCAAAAGATTGCCATCACTTTTTAAAATCCCTAGTGTATTTGCTGGCCATAATAAACTGACTCAAACTTACTTAATTTACCTATCCTCACTTGGAATTTTCAAAGGCAGTACGCCAATACTTACGGGATTTTTATGTTTTCTCGAAAATGCAGCAAGTCAGTCAGTCAATGTAATCAACTTTCTCCGTTGTCAGAGACCTACATTTTTCTTTGATACAAAATAAATGATAAATCTTTTTCAGGGTCATGAAAAATACAGAGTAATTCAACATTTTTATCCGTTTCTCAATGTTTCAGAGCCATAAACACTTGACAGAAACAAAAAACAAAACACAAAGAATGCAAGGATTTTTTTCGATACTTTTAATAAACTACACCTTAATCTATGAAATTCATACAAAAACACGTACTTTTTTCGAAAAGCACATGTAAGTCAATTATACAGATTTTGGTTATACAGATTATAGAGACTTTACTTGTAACTATAATCCATTAGAAAATCCAATTATTGAAACATTTAATTGATCCATTTTTCTGGATAATTGGTAGACGTGCCAATGAAGAGCCATATTTTCAACTAAGAAGTTTTTTACATAAATTAAACTGATTTGTGCATTTCAATTCTACTTCAAAAATGAATTTGCAATAAATGTCAATAGTCGATTTACGACAATAGTCTGTTTCAAGATTTAAAGCAATAAAATTTGTAATCGTTGAAAGAAAAGACAAAGAAAGGCCATTGATTGTGCTATTGATAGCGCGAAAGAAAAAAGCTACTAAAATATTTTGGAAAGATTTTTCAAACTGACTGGTTGCATCCCTCTGAAATTGGTGTTGATCGATCATCCTTGTTGTGACTATTAGGTTGACTCAAGTACAAACATTCTCATCAAAAGTTCCCAATGTAAATAACATTAACAGACCATTCGGATTCCACTATTTTCATGACGTCGCATTTTCTATTTATTCTTAAGATAATGCAAGTTAAATAAACTAAAGCCTTTTCGTTTTTCTGACTTTTGTCCCAGAGCAAGACAGAAGGAAAAACAAGACGGGATGAGACAGGAGAGTTACACAAACAGCCAAGTAATCACTGCTTCTTTTCAAGTCTAAATGAATTCAGTGAACATAAAATAGAAACTGTGAAGGGAGAAAACAAAAGAAGAGGACAAACATATCCATTTCCAAAAGTCAAGTATAAAGCTCACCCATGACGAACATGCAATGTATGGTGGTGTGACAAAAGAAAACAATTCGTAGGCATTCTTCTTTCGAGGACCAACTTTAACTATATCAACTTTCTATGTAATGCATGTACTGCTTTCAAGTTATGCGAAACCAACTGGGGCCTGTAAACTGTAACTTTTTTATCCCAAAGATTCTTTGTGCTCTTCGCCAAAAGCTTGAGTAATTTAGCTGATTGTCTAATGTAAGCTTGTAGTTTTGGGGGAATGTGGGATAGGAATAGATCTTGAAGCAAATCAAAAGAAAGGAAGAAAAAACAATGGAAGAAAGAGCAACTGTAAAGTAGACTTCCCGTCGATTTTCTGCAAAGCATACGGAACGGGAAGGACTGAAAAACGACAAACAAAAACACGAAGACTTTTTTTCTTTGGAAATCATCCCTTTATCAAATTCATAGCTCTTTGCTGCTATTTCATTGTCTTTTGAGTTTAGCTTCATGTCATTGAAAATAATGTTTGCTTACGTAGTATTTAAATGTTCACTCTGACAAGCATAACATATTACTCAGTAAATTGATTTGCTTTTTGCTTACATATTACGTTTTCTTCAGCATCACATGTTCCAGACAGATTTCTACTGATATTTCGCATGACAGACAGCTGATGACTCTTTCCTTCCAAGTCTATTTTCTTCCTTTCACAATTTATGTACTTTTTCTCGAATGAAGGTTTAATAGAGTTCTGTATCTGCCACAAAATTGCACAGCAATTTTAGCTGCTCCAAATAACAATAAAGAATGCCAGATGAATGAGAGGGGAAAAAATTCAAGAGCAATTGGTATACATTATATCTATCTATACGTATTGAATGAGTCAATGGAGTTGTGAGAGAAACTGTAGAAGACACATCATGATGGCAAAGCAAAGAAATATTTTATCCGTATTATCTTTTTTATTATTGTTGCTGTTGTACATCTTCTTTGTAATATCATGTACTTATCTTCTTCATTATATGTTTTCTTGGAATTGGATTCACAATTTGGGTTATTCTTTCAAGATCTTTTGTGTTTTATGGGAGGATTCTTTTTCTTTCTTCAAAATAATAGGTACAGGAGGGCTGACCGAATGTAGACAAGTACGAGTAAAGAGTCGACTGAATTTCAATCTTATCTTACAAGGAAGACTGTAATAACGACTGTTTTTGTTTAATTTTTCTCAGATACAAATAAGTAAGACTGCTACCTTTTTGTATATTCGGCTAAGAAAAAAATAGCTTAAGATTCATTCCTGTCGATAAGATTCTAGTTAGCTAGAATGTCTGATCGTGATTTTATGTGTTAGTAGTGCTTGGCTTTGCTTGTACAAATTGCAGACAAAAAAGTATGCAAAATATTATCAGAGCGCCTCTCTATGACTATGTTGATAGAGGGGAAAACCTGCATCAGGCCAAAACAGAAGGCTTTGTAAATTGTAGAAAAAGAGAAGAGATGAGCTATGAATGGACCTGTGCCAAAAGGTTCGCCAAACTCTTGTGACCTATATGTGTGCATGCATAAATTCTGAGCTCCCGGCCCGAAAAGAAACCCAAGCACACACACAAGCAAAGCAAAGCACAGAGAAAAAAAAAGACACAGAGTAAAGAGTAAAGGAAGGAGTAGGAGTGAGAAGGGGGAAGATGGAAAAGAAAAATAAGTCTTTCAAGAAGACTTTTGCGAGTCTGCTGACTGTTCTTTTCTTTCGTTCCATGAATGCCGAGTCACCAAATAACATCTAGAAAGATCCTATATCTAACGACATTTTTCTCTATTTCCCCATCTTATTTCTGCTTGTTGGCTTCAACCACCACCACCAAACAAGAAGCAACCACCACCACCACCACACTGTCATACTCATTCTCATTCATGCATGCTTTCTTCCCTCTTTTCCCCCGTCATAATAGTAGTACATTGTGACTTTTTTTCTGTTTCTTCTCTATGTCCATCCATCCGTATTCTATTTACACGATATACACAAGGCATGACAATTTTTACAAAAATTGTAAGAAGAAGTGGTGCTTCTGGAAATATAAAAATGTTTCTTGCATTACATTAGATCGCACAACCGTATTTCTATACTACTACGGAAGAAAACTGTAGTCGAAGGAAACGAGTCATCTTCCTCATTATAACATTACATTTTACACAAGCATTTTATATATCCGTCTTAGGCTGGAAGCCAGAAAAAAAAAACGAAATCGGTTTAAGCAAAATGGCAAGTTTTATTTTGTCTGTCTATGTCGACATAATATATACAGATGAGCCCAACCGTCCAAAGAGAAATCTAGGTATACATGTTTTATACTATTTTCATTCCGCTATAAGCTTCGTCAGACGATATTATGGTGAAAAAAACGCAAGATATTCATAGACTTGTGAACGCACGTTTTCTCATAAACATGCCCATCCGGACCACACGATGTAATGTATACAAATAGTTACACATGTGTCCTCCTTGGTCTGGTTTCCCTCCTTGAGACACACACACTCTCATGCTACTCACACGACAACGATTATTTCTTAAAGTTATACAAGCAATCAAGAAAAGATGAGGAAAGAGGATAGAGATCTAAAAAGGAAAGAGCAAAAGGACAGGGTACGGGAAAAAAGTGCAAAAGTTTAACGTTCTATGATGACTCGTAAAATTGGTTGCAGAGAGGAAACTCCATTCCATTTAATGAAATGCATAAGTACATGCTTTACAGCAAAGTTCTTTGGACTGGAGAACGGTAATCGTTGTGGCGGAGGACCGATATTGGTAATCATTTCGCAGTGGATGAAGCAAAAATCGTATCTAGTATTTGCCAGCTCATCGGCTATTGACTTACTTCTTTCCTTTCTTGTTATGATAGCATGCCTTTCTCCCAAATAGTCCATCGCTTTTTTCTCTTTGGCTCGGACATGGGAAAGTGTATGGGGGGAATTTGTATCATGAGTATTATGTCTATTTCAGGATTCACATAACGTAATGCAATCACTTCATAATCATCCCGAGTGCACATACTGGCCCATCGCCATCTCCTGTCAAAACTGGAGGGGCGGAAGACGGAAACGGACTCGTGTTGTGTAGTTATTTCCTTGAATGAACCTGAAAGCGATTTTTTCCTCTGGTTGTGGTGTGGTGCGTAAAATATAAACAAGAAATAAAATAAATATAAAAATGCCACCTCTTCACTTTATATAAAAACTCAGCATCAATGACTTTGTTCTTCGAACGCAAGAAAAATGGATACATATTTTTCCGGGGAGAAGCAAGACTTTTTTATATTCAATGCTATTACTTCAGCGGCTTTGCATCATGTTGATGGTTGGCTGCTTTCTCGATGTTTGTTCTACTGCTTCCTTGACTCTGACTTAGTGTTTGAGTGACTGACTCACCTACTTCATAATAAAACGCATATTTTGCGATCTTATCCTTTCTCGGAAAGTGATGGCCTATCGTGATATGTACTTGCAAAGTGTTATGCATATTCTGTATATTTATATATGTATTTTTTCACACCACTATGCCATCACTGCCGATACATGTGTAAAGAGATGTTTTAGTTGGCAAGAAAAAAGCAAATCAAATGACGGTCCATAATCCGTCCAACACATTTTTGAGCCTACTTCACAACAATCACCTTCATTTTTTAAAATTGTTAGAAAGTATAGAATGTTGCGGCAAGACAAAATACATTTCATTGTAATATGATACTACGAACGATATCGTGGTTGTAAAAATGGGGAAGGGAATGACTCCATTACGGAAACAAATCCACCTTCAGCCTCATCATCCGGTTATTTCCCGTCCCCAGACCCATGAAAACGCTTTAAAAATTGCAAAGAAAAATTGTCTTTGAAGCAAGTTTAGTGTGCGGGAAAGTGTGAGAACGTGTGTAATGGCTCATGTTCCATAATAATGGCGCGCAAAGACATGGGAAATGTGTCGATATCTTCATTTTTCACGAAATCCTCAAATGACATAACAAGGAAATACTTTGCATGGATATTTAGAATCTTGCTAATCCTAGAGAAGCACTCTCATTGCTAGTATTCCAAACCTGAAAGCATTTAAGCTAAAAAACACTATACAGTTTTATTTTACGCATTCAACCACTTGTGTATATTTTATCATTTAAAACTGTTCGTATTTTTGTTAAATAATGAAATTCCGTTGCATTTAAAGTTATCACTTCGAATATTCTGCAATGGCATGCATTTGCAGTCATGAAATAATACAAGTAGTTTCCGCATAGCCACCAGCAAATATGTATGTATATGTTTTAGTAAATGCACATAGAAAATAAAAATTGATACGCATCTACTACTCATCCCAAGGAAAACTGGAAAACGAGGACATACTAGCCATTGCATTGTCCCAGAAGGAAAGAGAGAAGGCGCAAACAAACCACTCAGAAAAAAATATATTTCATTGAAAAAACAAAAGACTTCTGCTGCGGTTTCTTTTGTTTTCCTTATTTTTTAAGTTTTTTGGACGTTGCCCTAACTTTGTATCCAGACTAGGCCCGGCTCCATCCACTTTCGCATTTTGGGTAAAAGGTTTGATACTTATCACTGTGTTTAGTATTCTAGTCTTCCTTCTGCCACTAAACGTGGATAGATATAGAAATAAGAAGTCTTAAATTTGAATGTTTTAGTAAATGCACATAGAAAATAAAAATTGATACGCATCTACTACTCATCCCAAGGAAAACTGGAAAACGAGGACATGCTAGCCATTGCATTGTCCCAGAAGGAAAGAGAGAAGGCGCAAACAAACCACTCAGAAAAAAAATATTTCATTGAAAAAACAAAAGACTTCTGCTGCGGTTTCTTTTGTTTTCCTTATTTTTAACTTTTTTGGACGTTGCCCTAACTTTGTATCCAGACTAGGCCAGGCTCCATCCACTTTCACATTTTGGGTAAAAGGTTTGATACTTATCACTGTGTTTAGTATTCTAGTCTTCCTTCTGCCACTAAACGTGGATAGATATAGAAATAAGAAGTCTAAATTTGAAAATTTCCAATTGCATGGATGTATGCAACGTGTATTTTAAAAAAATGTAGGTTAACATAATTCCAGAATTATCACGTCACCCATAGTCATTTATCAAGATTTTACATCAATTGGTTATCTCTGCATCGGGAAACTGCATAAATGTCTTCTCGCTGTAGTAAGTCATTGCATTGATTATGTGTCATAATAAGTTTTGTGTTCAACCCGACTCTGTATTTTGGGATTCAGTTCAGTTCGTAGCATGCTTTGTAAAAGCCGCATTTTGAGAGCGGCTTGGTGGATTTTTCTCCTTTCACTTCGCGGCTCTACTTTTGTTTTTGTTTTGTTTCCGTGATGATGCAAAACAAGCTTGCTTACTTGGCTTTATCCCACTTCACATTTATGGGCTAGACAACAACTTCTCCTCAACAACTTCCAAATGACTTTGGTTGACTCTTTGCGGTTTGCTTACTTCTACGGTTCAGTTGTTGCTGCTTGTGGGGCTGATGTCTGGAAAAAGTATTTTCGTATAAAGCAAAGCAAGATGACGATGAGAGTGAGCTTAACACCGTATCACTCAAGTTTTTTTTAAAGGAAAGAACAAACTTCTGCATTTTCATTTTCGCGTAAGCCCTTGTCTTTGACTACACAGATTTTTATACAGCTTTCTCACATTGCTCCGCACGCATTCTCCTCAAATCGTATAAAGATTTCCAAGCAATTTGAGTTAAGTTGACGCATGAGATATTTGAATCAATGATGTCATTTTATGAGCTTGTCAGCAAAATGAAAACATGAAACATGCCACATGTAATTGCCCTTCAGTCAACCAGAAAATATTATTTAAGGTCGAATTATACTATCAAAGCAAAAGAAACAATATGATTGAATAGAGTTAGAAGTAAAAGTAAACAAATGCCGGTGAAAGTTTGCTCTGCGGATAGGCTGCAGTTATATTTTTGTCTTCTGTCGGATACAACGACAATAGGTCACTTTTTCATCGGTATCATCAACCTTAAGCCTTGCAATTAGTGTGGCAATGCGTAGAGCAATAAAGTGTCTGACATCCAAATAAAAAGGTATAAAAACGTGCAAAGATTTTTTTAAAAAATGTCCAACCGTGCTAATTAGCATTGTTCTGTCTGTTTATTCATATATTAGTATTGAGGCTTTGTTTTGTGACACTAGGCACGAGTGAAAGTGAAAAGTTAATTTTGCGAAGAAACCCCATTAAGACATAACAGGATTTCCTTTGCCCTTTCTTACCTCATAAGCATAATAAAAGACATTTTATGTGAAAATTGTGGGCGTAAAGAATGCTTTGATCAGAAGAAAATTGCCGGAAACGGGAATGCCGCAACGTGGTGAACAGGCTGATTTTCCTATAGAGTTGACGCTTCATATAGTACGACCAGCTAACTCGTACTTTGCAGAGTCTGTGTGGAGTCAGACAGACGTTTGTATTCAGTACAACTTCCCTCATTGCAGTTATTAGGCTTTTTGCGTTCTCACTCCATCCTAATAATCTAAGCATGCTCTTCCCTCTCCTTATTATAGATATTAATATGGAAGTGGGGTGTACTGTTATTGCAACATTACCATACATAAATTAATTCGAGCTCCATTCACACATCTCCTCCTGCTTTTGCTCTTCTTGAACCGCATTTTATTCATTGGCACAGAGTGAAAATTAGCGAGCAAATGTGCGCAAGATGCGTACATTTGAATCGTTCTCGGTGAAAATGTGCTCCACGGCAATCTGAGCGTTGATAGCTCTAAACTACTTTTATGCTAGAGAGATGATATATATGCTTGGCTAATGAATAAATGTTTTATAAGCAGCGTCATGAAAGCCGGAACTGTGTAAGGATGTTCTTGCAGAAATGAACTTCAGTTTACCCTCCGACAAGCGTACATATATACATTCCCAATTCAATGCAGTTATTTTAGCGATGAAAAACTCTAGTTTTTTTGCTGCATCTTTCAATTCATGTGTTCCTAAATAGCTCAATTACTTTTTCTGTTGGCGTTACACTTTCCATTTCATCTTCGTTTTTCCTCTTTACCATTCCACACTCTCGATCTCACGCTAAACTAATGCTACTTTATTAATGTTATACGACNCTAAACTACTTTTATGCTAGAGAGATGATATATATGCTTGGCTAATGAATAAATGTTTTATAAGCAGCGTCATGAAAGCCGGAACTGTGTAAGGATGTTCTTGCAGAAATGAACTTCAGTTTACCCTCCGACAAGCGTACATATATACATTCCCAATTCAATGCAGTTATTTTAGCGATGAAAAACTCTAGTTTTTTTTGCTGCATCTTTCAATTCATGTGTTCCTAAATAGCTCAATTACTTTTTCTGTTGGCGTTACACTTTCCATTTCATCTTCGTTTTTCCTCTTTACCATTCCACACTCTCGATCTCACTCTAAACTAATGCTACTTTATTAATGTTATACGACGAAAACTGGGATCACTCATTTTTTTTCAGAATTTTACCGATAAACAAGTCAACTGATATTTACCCTAGATTCCCTGGCTCCGTAAATCTTGTATGTAGGAAGATAAACATGATAATCTTATTTATGTTTTCTGTTTAAGTGTTATTGCATTTTTATAGATGTTCTTACGTCACTTGGAATTGAAGTTTTTGCAAATAATCGATGCTATTGATTTTTTAAAAGTGCATTTGTAACATGATCAAGGTTCGTATAAATTAAATTTCTGCATGTCTGTGTTTTATGTCTTGTGTGCTTGTGTCAGTCTCGCGACGGTATTGCCAGAAATCGTCAAAACTTTATTTCCCCTTGATTCTGTACTTTAATGACTTCATTTCAACTTCATATTATTTTAACTTCAACAGCGTATTTTATTAGTACAAGTAGAAGATATCTTGGTGACTCTTCAGGGAGGTCAAATATTCTACATCAAATTGCTTTTGTAATTCCCAAGATGGTAAAGTTAAGAGAGCATAATAACGCGTGTAGTTTTTAAAGTAAATATTTTTAGTAATGAAAACAAAAAAAAGAGGTTATTGACGAATCTATCCTTACATGACTCACCTTTAAAAAAATTATCAACACTGATTAACTTAAAGTGCGTAAGCGTGATTAAGAATCTTCATAGCAAAAAGCTAAATTTCTATCATTGTTACATGCACCAGCTTCTATTATAAATTATAAATGCTAATTGTTTCCGTTTATCGGTATCGGTATCGATCGGTAATTGAAACTTGAATTAATTGTAAAAATAAACATTTTCTTACCTTAACAAGGTTCTTTAATCCACGAAAAATGTCCAACATTGTCCCCTCTCATTCACCCTACATACTTAATATTATACCCTGACCACACGTACACAACTTTCTTTTGAT
>JAHZMX010001767.1:0-56258 GCA_027743895.1 Seira musarum | reverse complement strand
TTGCTGCTCTTTTGCTGTTTACTTGTTTTCTCTTCTCTTCCTCTAGAAGAGTTCCCAAGGCCCAAGTCAAGTCAAGTTCTGTAGTATGCATACTACTTTCGTTCGACTACTACTACTACACACTTCTCACGCACTAACTGATCATTCTCCCCGATAGGGGCAATGAGTGATTTGCTCTGTGCCATGAATGCATGCATGCATATTCCTAAAAACCGTTTTGACTTGTGGCTCACACACGAACGAACCAATATTGACAATATACATATGTAGGCATTAAGCTATATAGTTTTTGCTTGAATCTCTTCTTATTTTTTTTTTTTTTTTGTAGAGGGGAAAATTTGTGGAAGAAAAGAGAAAGCATTTTGTAAACAAATCGCATAAAATGTGATATCGAACATGCCATCGGAGACAAGCAGCGATTTGTAAAAAAAAAACTAGACTTGGTTTAGTTTCGCTTGGTTTTGGCTTTGGCGTTCGCGTTGCAGGCATGACTGGGAGAACATGTGTAAGACCATAAGCTTCAGAAAATATTTTCACTACAGAGCACAGGACAGGCTTCACTCTGTGGCAGTAGCAACGCTATAATCGGATAAAATAGAAGAGCAAACAACGCTAGAATTACTCATCCGACTTAATGTGTACGGCAAACGCGACAAATAAAATACCTGTGTGTGTAGTTTACACTAGGAATGAGCACACATAGATGGAGAGAAAGGAATAAGGGCTGTTCGCTCTTCATGATCATGCTGATGTTGATGTGAGTGAAGCAGAAGAAGTGATGCTTGCTGGCTTGGTTGGCTCTGCTTTCGTAGGTAGTGCCAATTTAGAAAGCGAAAGGACTATGACTGGACAGGACCTGAAGGGAAAACCAGTTTGAAAATGTTGGTTATGTACTACTAATTTATCACGCTCTGCCGGAGTTTGCTTAGCAAAAAATATGAAATGTGACGAATTAGGGGAAGTGATAAAGTGAAGGGAAGTTGTTCGGAATTGTTACGGAACGAACGTACGTGTCCCTTCTGTTCTGTTCAGGAAGTTTGTAGTAAAAAAGCAAATAAAAATTTTTTGGGGAAGGATTAAAAGTAACTAAAAAATGGAAAATGAGTGCATGACAATATGAAATGAAGGTAACATAACTACTTATGTACATTATCTGTTTTAACAACCCTTCTGACTACTGATGTTAGACATTCCTACTTCACAGTAATTTTCCAAAATCATGAAGTGTGTAGAAAAATAATTCGTTTGAATTAATGATGAGTTGTAAACAAACTTAAAGTGATGGTGATATGACATGACATGACGGAAATGGCATATTTCCGGGTCTTTTATGCGATGCATATCATTATGCCCCAACTCTCTTTTTTTATGACTGGTTAGGGTAAAGGGGACGGTTGTCTCCTCAAGTCATGCTTACTTTTTTTGTCAACAAACAAACATGAGTGGCACAACGGTCTACATCCGCTTTCAGTCAAGTCAAGGCAAGGCAATAGCTACCACTACTGGGCTTGGACCTTCGCATGGTGACTCAAGGCTTTGCTTGAAGGAAGAAGTGCGAGAATGCATATTACAAAACATTTTCATCCGATTTTATTTATCTAGAATATGCATGTTTATTTGTGTGTGTGTGTGAGAGAGCATTACATTACGATACACAAAATAATGCTTCTCACTCCCAGATTTCCTCAGAAGAAAGAATCTCACTTCACTCTCACGATTCACGAATCCAAAAAATAGGAAAATAGTTATACTCACACAAGAAAACAAAAAAAGCTTTCTCTTTTCTTTTTGTACGCACGCACATCGCATTTTAGCCGAGGAAGAGGAGGAAGAAACCCTTCTTATTTTCCTCTCTCCTTTAACAAGGGGATCGAAAAGCTTAGGGTCCCTTGAGACTGCTACACTGTCAAAATCATGTTTGCAAACGAAGAAGAAAAAGCTCGATAAGTATTCGAGCTTCATCCATATTCCATCCATTTTACTTGATTCTCGGCAATGCATTGTTTTCTTTTCTACATTCATTTCCTTTTTCTATTGTTTTCCTCTCCTGTTGCAAGGATAAAGGTAATCACGAGAAGAAAGGAATATTGAAAGAGGAAACGAGCCTTCCTTCCATATTCTTTGTTGTAAGGGATAGACGGAGGATGCTCTGGAGGTATGAAGAAGCTCCGTCTTTCTTCCTCCCTCTCTCTCTCACGCTCGTGCCTTTTCCTCCATTCGTGGAAGAAAATTGTACCACCTTTATTGGTTCTGAGAGTTGTGAGATGTGACGGATTGAGAAATATTACAATAAACATAGGAAAAAATGAGATAAAGATTCAGACGTTTCTTTGGCATGTAATGATTGCACAAAAAATGATGATGTTGCATAGAAGATTGTAGAATGAAAGCATTTTTTTTTCGCTTCTTTTGGAGCATCAATTCTCTCCTCTCCATGAAGAAAGGACGAAGAAGAAACTGGTTTGAGAAAAAGAAGAAGAAGAATTGGATAACGCCCTAAGCCTCTTTCTTTCATTCCTCGCTTTTGCTTTGAATTGAATGCATGCAATCGTAATAGTAATTGCGCTTGATATTCCTATTTCTATGCTTCTAAATAAGCTTAAGAGAATTGCTTCAGGCCAAAATAATTTATTTGCTTTGAATTCGCTTAAAATCCATAATTTATTAGTGGTATGGGTATACATGTACTTAAGTTGGGAATTATGGAACGAATCCAATCCAATCCAGTTCAGTTTAGCACATTTTGCTAAGGATAATTTTGGGAATATAAAATGAGTTGAAATTGTTTTTTTTTTATTCACAGGGACTGACTGCTTTCCTCTCCTTCTCCATTTTTGCAGCCGTACTGGGCATGCTCCAGTTTGGCTACAATACGGGTGTCATTAATGCTCCGAAGAAGGTATCACAAAACAATTATTTTCTAGAGTAACTCCATTCTTCTACTGAAAATATAAAAAACAATGGCGAAAATCTGTCGTTCGAGATTTGTCTTTCCAGTTATTTATGATATTGTGCCAATGCCACTTCTACAACCTTCGAATGTAGATCAGTTTTCACAAACAAAAAAAGTCTATTTTTACTTCAGAAAAATAATAGGGGTGGTGAAAGCCAAGCCAAAGCCAAGGTATAGGCCAGGCCAGACAAAGTCAAGCCAAACCAACCTTTTTCCATTTCCTTTTTTTTCCTTCTAATCATTTTTTTCTTGGAAAGATGAACATTTGCTGACGTTATTGATTCTCTTGGTATATCTATGTGGTTGTGGTGGCATCTTCTTATCTATCATTGGTAGTCGTTAAGTTAGAAAAGAAAGAGGATTAAAGCCAAGCCATTCTTAGCCTTTTCGTCTTAGACTATCCATCACTGGGATCCATCGTCTTGGAACGATGATGATGATCATGATGATGAATCCTTCAATGCGTGGAATTGTTTTTCTATGCTTATGTTGATGATGATGATGATATTATGATATGACGATGATGTGATGTGTGTGCTTATATTTAGACTGTGATAGGCAGGAAAGTAAACAGAGTTGAGGGAAGACAGATGAGGGTAAATCTCGTATTGTTTAATGAGTGAACCAACGTCTGGAATCTATCTTTCCCTAAACAATTGACACGCCCAGCCCGTTTGCCCAGTCAGTGGGAAAGTTAGATATCAGTTTCTTTTCTTTTCATGGTATTAAATGACCTCAACTTGTGTGAGTAAGTCGGTAAGCAATAGCAATCACGATGAGATGAGATTAGGTAGGTAGGAAAGAGGAAAGTTTTTTGAAGGTGCTTTAGAAAATTGGATCAATTTTTTTTTTTGAAGAGCGGATGCCAACTGCCAACAAACACGGCGATTAAGTGGGAGAAAATGCAAACGATGTTCTTAAGGGGAAATTTGCTTCACTTTTCTTCCTTCCTTGTTAATATGCAAGCAAGGCAAGGACTAAAGACATGACATCAAAGATTCCTGCATGATTTGTCAATTTTTTTAGAGTAAGAGTATTTTGCACTTAGACTTGAGAGTTGAGGTACTTTTTTATTTATCTTGGAGCACCAAAGAAAAAAAAACTTCAAGGTATACTTATGTTCAAAGTACAGAAAGGGAAAGTCTCAAGAGTCACATCACATCATCATTCCTTCTGTACCATTTCACATCCATTCGGTACTTCATTAGGGGAAAAAAACCTTTCTACTTGGAGATTTCCAACCAGCTTTTATTCTATGTAGCATTTTTTTCTTGGCAAAAGCGAAAAGAGGGCAATAGTATTTTTACTGGTTTCTTTCCAACTTAGCTAATGTACGACAATTCTCCCTTCATTTCCATCATCGTTGAGTTCGTCATCGTGATCATGATCATGATCATCATCATAGTTTTTAGGACGACAAACCAAAGTAAGACGACGGCTACGTGAGGAAGCATGAATTGGAGAAGGTGAAAGGGTGGAATTATGGGATCTTCTTTGTTTTCAAAGCTTCTGTCTTTCCACTTTCCATGAAATGAAAAATCGTTAAAATTAGAAGAGGGTTGTGAATTTTTTCGAATAATGAAGTGAATGGATAAAGCAGAGTCATTCGGCTTTTTTATGGTATCATTTCATAAAATGGTCAGATTCATTCATTCATTTTTTTACTCTATTTTGTTTTTATGTTTAGAAGAGGGTTGTGAATTTTTTCGAATAATGAAGTGAATGGATAAAGCAGAGTCATTCGGCTTTTTTATGGTATCATTTCATAAAATGGTCAGATTCATTCATTCATTTTTTTAGTCTATTTTGTTTTTATGAGGAAAATAGCTTAAGTAGGTAGGTAGTAAGAGGTATGCATAGGTAATAGCGATACTTTACGATGGAATGGGGGAGGGAGAAAGAGAGAATAGTGAGGACCATAAAAGGCCGTTTAAAATATCCCTGTAGTACTACATCATAACAAGAGTGATAGAATGAAGAACATGGGGCTTAAAAACCCACAGAAAATCCCATTTTCTTCCAGTTAAGCTGGGGAAAGTAATAAAGAATACAAGGCAGGTTTTCTTCTCCCCTTTTCCCTGATTATTTTATGAACTATCTAGGGGGAAAAAGGAAAGATGTTTCTTAAAGAAAAGAATAGAATGAATGGCTTGGATTTATTTTTTAAATGGAATGACGTGATCAACTCAACTCAAACTTCTTCTTTTTTTCTGAGGAAGAAGAAGAGGAGGAGGAGAAGAGGCTTTTACGACCTCACCTCATTTCATGTTCATCTCACATAAAAATTTACGGAGTGACTTTTTTATGATGATGACAGAGAAACGACAGGTTTTGCTATGTATGGGATTGCAGGCTGTGACCGAAGAAAAAAAATAATACGAAAGAGTAGTTGAGTTTGAGTTGACTGATTCCAAAAATTCTTAAAGCGATTTCAGCTTTGGCATCGCTTTAAGGGGAAATAACGATAATAAAAATATCTGTACGCTTTTTAGACATTTCCATCTTTTTGTGGAGATTAACCAGGGAATACTAAAGACGATTTTTTTGTAATATTTCCTTGTCATCGATAAGGAATAAGGAATATAATATGCAAATCTTATGTAGACTGACTAACGACCGGAGAATGAGAATCGAAGTTTTCACAAAAAAAAATCGGATGGGGATGCGGATAGAAAGTTTCCCTTTTGACAAAAAAGGCATATTATTTAAAAAGTATGGGATTTTGTCTAGACCTATAAATTCCTCTAGCTTTCACGTTCCATCCAGTTATGGTTATGGAGTAAAAATGGAATGCAGGTGGCGTATTAAAAAAGTTTCAATATTTTTTTTGTTCTAGAGGAAAGTGAAAGTGTGGATTATGAAAAAAATAGTTTTCGAAGGAAGAAGGAGATTGTACTATAAAAAAGGGGGAAATAGTAATTTCTGTGTGTTCCTTTGTCTTTTGCTTGCTTCAGGATATCGAAAAGTTCATAAGGGAAGTTTGGGA
Organism: Seira musarum; assembly: GCA_027743895.1. Taxonomy (NCBI): domain Eukaryota; kingdom Metazoa; phylum Arthropoda; class Collembola; order Entomobryomorpha; family Entomobryidae; genus Seira; species Seira musarum. Next base: position 50,319 of record JAHZMX010001767.1, on the reverse strand, counting down.
GGAGCGTAATAAAAATAAGTCGATGGCGAAGCACACTCTGGAGGAGACCTATTCCTATGTAGTTTCCATATTCGCGATAGGAGGAATGCTCGGTGGATTTGGAGGAGGAATGATCGCCAATCGATTTGGAAGGTAAGGAATGAAATGAAATGAACGACTAAAAGAAGAATAAAATGCATATCATATTGTACTTAAATGGGGTTCAGTTTTGGGAAATGACGCAATTACATAATTCGAAATAAATGGGGATGTAAGGAAATTGTTTTTTGTCTGGCTTAAATATGACAAGAATAAATAGAGCTCGATCAGGAAAGTCGAGTCTTTTAAAATAGGTACATATCTTTACACGTTCTTACCTCTATGAATTTAAGTAGTGTCATGTCTTTCTAAAAAAAACGTTTGTATACTGCCGGAAGGAAGCATAGCATGCCACAATAAAAAAAGAGTAGCAGAGCTACAGTCAAAGCTAATAATGTGCACTTGCTACAGTAATGTAGTGAGAGGGTTGAAAACAATGCTGTAGGCAGGCTGGGGAAAGGAGAATTCCTGACTTGACTCCTATTATTCTTGGTAAATGGTCCATATCCTAGTCGATAAAGTGTAAGTTATTTGATTCGTTAATCTTTTGCGCTTATAGGAAAGGTGGATTGTTGTTAAGTGATATCCTCGGAATCGGTGGTGGTGCCTTGATGGCACTCACACGCTCCACGAGATCCTACGAGATATTGATTATCGGGCGGTTTGTTATTGGTAGTTCACTGCGGTAAGTACTTTTCAGACAAATTATGCGCCTATTCCAATTAATGACTTCATTGTTCCGATTTAAAATTGAAAATTGTCGGCATTGAATAAGTCTTGTGAATCGAATGAAAGAATGAGAGTGAAATGCTTTTTTTCTCTATTTGAAGAGGTTTTAGGTTGGTCTTTTATAAATGAGCCACGAGAAGAACTTTTAGAATAAAAATGACCAAATAAATAAGAAAAAGCAGTCTTGTTGAAAAGTTGCTTTCCCATTCAGCAATAAACCAAAATAATGAGCTGTAATGATAGCCCTCTCGATATCGGTTCAAGAAGAACCTGAAACTTTTGACCTGAACCTTCAACCTAACTTGACTTACTGAAGAAAGAAAGACAAAGATTTTTGAATACTTTTGCAAGTCAAAGTTGTTTTCTCGGAAATTGGTCTCCTAAATTGCGGTATAGAAGTTCACAGAATACATGAGAACCATTACCACGATTTGTTCATTCGTAGAAATAGTGGTTGTTACTAGTAGTGACCAACGATGATATGACTCAATCTCAATCTGGGAAATTGCTGTTTTTTTCTGACTTTAGTGAACCAAACCAAACGCGGGGGATAAAATGGGTTTGTACTTTTTTTTTGCAAGAAAGTAAATTGACTGCTGACAACGGCAAGAAGTGAAAGGGGCTCAATAACTAAAGACAAAGCAGAAAAATTTTCGATAAAATAAAGGGTTAACAATTTGCTCAAACTACCCACTCAGCTGCATGATCTAAATGATGATCATGATAGCTCAGAAGAAAACGTTTGTTTTTTGTTCTAACTGCCACTATTTATCTTCCTCATTTTGTATGAAACATGCCTAAATGCCTATACACTTCGAAGAAGAAAAAAAATCCTCTATCTTCTGATTTTTTTTGTGTATGTACATACTTTAATGGATTTCTTTTTCTTGGTTTGGTTTTTGGGTATTTTTGCAGGCCTAAGCACAATCCTAGTGCCCATGTACGTTAGCGAGATTGCTCCATTGAATCTTAGAGGCGCTCTAGGAACTGTGAATCAATTAGCTGTGACCATAGGACTTTGTGTTTCCCAGATCCTCGGAGTTGACCAACTCTTGGGAACTAATGATGGCTGGCCCGTTCTTCTGGGTAAGTTAAAGTCAAAGAAGAGGAGAGAAAAAAATAAAAGGAGAGAAATATCTATTTTTCTTTCTCCTTTTATTTTTCTTTCTTCTTTTGTCATTTGTGATGAAGACGAGGAACGACGACGACTACGACGAAGACGATGATGATGAGTGCACCACACACATGGCAAGGCAAAGGCATATGTGTTGTCGTTGTCGCTCCCTTTTCACTTAATTCATTATGAGAAAAACAGAAAATGTATGTGTGCCGTTCAGAAGCAATTTACAGGGCGGCGAATAAGCCAAAGCAAGCCAGTATGCCATGCCATGCCACGCCAGTCGTACTTTGTTCCGTTCGACAAATTTTGTGACAAGTGTTCCTCTGTCAACTTCATCGAACTTTTTTTTTCTAGAAAAGAGAAAAAAAGTTGGACTGCTGCAAAAGGAAAAGCATGTGTTGATGTCGTTTAGATAGATTGACCGACTGGTCAGCTTGTCGTCATTTCATTTAATGCTTTCTCTTTGAAAACTTGCCGTGTTTTTGTCCTTCCTTCCGTCGTCCGTTGCTCATAATATGTTGCTTCTCTATTTCCTTCCTAAGAAGAAGGGATTAAATATTTCAGGAGAATAAATGAGAAAGGTAGGGAAAGGGAAGAAACAAAGATTAATTCATGTTCTTGTTTTGTCCCTTATGGAAAATTTTCAGGATTGGCCTTGGTCCCACCCGCGTTGCAACTTTTACTTCTACCAATGTGCCCAGAATCACCCAGGCACCTCCTTATCACGAGGCAGCGAGAGGACGAAGCTAGGAAAGGTAAAAAGAAATTAAGGCTCTTTCTCTCCCTCTGTGTTTGTGTTTGTTGTATCGTATTATCGTGTCGCAGTCTCTCTCATATCCATGGAAAATGCATTAAGAAGTAAATGGTTTAAACCAGGGATCGTTTTATGACCTCTTATTTTGTAGCTCTGAAGAGACTCCGAGCATCAAATGATGTGGAGGATGACGTGGAGGAAATGAAGGCAGAACAACGGGCTCATGGACAAGAAGCTAGAATATCGATGCTCCAGCTGCTCCGCTCATCTAGTCTTAGAATGCCCCTTATCATTGCCGTAATTATGCAACTTTCCCAGCAGTTCTCAGGAATTAACGCGGTCAGTGCTCTTCCCTTTTTTTATACTCCTCTCGTGTGCCATGTTAGCTAGTTAGTTGGCTCGTTCGCCACTTACATGATTATCTCTAGAGCCTCGTTCTCCAGAAAACTCATCAACTTACTCACACATTCACATTCTCTCTCGCAAATATTTGTACTCTTACAATATTAGCATAAGCCAATAACTCTTCCCCTCATTTTCTTTTATTATCTCCGAGGCACAGAGATCCAACAACTAAATTTCATCCAGAAATATTTGATTTTATTAGAAATTGGAAATTCCCTCCCATTAAACGGGAGGAAATAGGAAAATATATTGCCAATTTCGCTAATCTCATTTCAGGAGCTTCCTCACCACTACAGTTCATTGCAAACAAGAGAGTATCAGATTTTTATTTAGAAAATGGAAACCTCTTGTTTATCCATCCTCTAAGCATTCTTCTGTTCTACTTCTTGGCCATCACATCACATCGCATCACAGAATATAATGCAACAGCGTAGAAAAAATAGCTTTGTTTAGTTTGCATTGAGATCGAAAGAACATTACAGGAGCGACATCACTCAATCGCTTTTTACTGCTAAATAAACTTTGCATTTTTTTCTCGGGTTTGGATGTAAAAGCTTTGCTATTTTGCTTGTTCAATACTCGTCGCTCGCTCGCATTCTTCCCCTCCACACTTCATATATATCTCGTATCGTATCGTATAAACTTTTTTTGCAAATTGTATCAAAAAAAGCTCTCCACTAACCGTAATATTTGGAGCAAGCGCTTCTATCGTGTCCTGTCAGGAACAAGAACTTCTTTTAGGGAAACGAGTTGAATATTTCATGAAAACAACATAACATACACGAAAGTAGCATCACTTCACTTGTTCGTGTTAGTGTTAGCTCAGTTCAGAATTTCGGGGGGAGTGATAAAAATCAATGCATGTTGAATAGAATCTAAGTGTTTACTTTGGCATCATTCAACTAAGTCGAGAGAAAGAGAGAGAAAGGAGGGGAACTTTTTTTTCAGAATTGATGCCGACAGGTTTTGTTTACACACCTGAGGAAGAACGAGTAGAGAAAATGGTGATAGTCACGACCACGACTATGGCGACATGGCGAATGAGATCATCAAAGCGGTGATGTTAGCGGTAGTTGTGTGTTGTGTGGCGATGGTGATGATTATATTATTTCCAGGTTATTGGTTGTAGCGGAAGACAAGACAAGAGACATAAAACATCGAACTTTTTTTTTTCTTCGTCCATATTTTTAAATCATCCCTGAGAGGTATTTGAGTTTGAATGACGCACGCACGGAACAGCACTTGAATTAATTTGGTCTAAATGCTCCTTTCATTTATTCCACTAACGTCATAATGGATTCTTGAATTAATGGGGTACTCAAGAAAAAAAAAGGAGAATGAGGTCGAGAATGTGTGTGTGGGTCGTTAAAAGTGCTTGATCAATGATGATGATCAACAAGAGGATCTCTTTTTTGTGAAGCTTACAAGTGTTTTCTTTACTTTTTTACAGGTATTTTACTATTCTACAACATTATTCATGGACACGGGACTGCAGGACTCTTACGCGAAGTATGCGACGATAGGAGTGGGTGCAATTATGGTAGGAATGACGCTTGTCTCCGTTATGCTGATGGATCGAGCTGGACGAAGGACGCTGCATCTTTATGGCCTCGGTGGCATGTTCATCTTCTCCATTTTCATTACCATCTCGATGCTCATCAAGGTGTCTCCTATGATTTCATTTTCCAACAGAATTTTTCTGAGTCGAAGCTCAAAAATATACTTGAAGTTAATTGGACTCGAAATCTCTTCAGACTTAAAAATATTTCAAAAAATTTCAAGCAAAACTTTTTAAGAATGGAAAACGTAAAAATGAGTTACAAAGAAAATTTTGTTTCGAAAGGGTCAAAAAAAAATTTATTTGAATCATATACGCACGTGACAATTTAATCTTAAACTTAGGCTTTTCCCGTATTTCTTTTGAGCTTCGACTGATTTCGAGATCTTGACTGACTTCCAATTTGAAATTGAGTATCAAACTTTAAATTGAAGTCAGTTTCAATGAAAACGTCCTGTAAAATGGATGTGGTTACATACATTTTCTAAAACGATACACAAGGACATCATGGCGAACAAAGATGGGTGTTGGCCGTTCTTGAAGTATCACGCTTAAGTCCCTCCCCATTTTTTGCATGGCTTTTTTTAAAACTAAAAGCACATACATCTGGATACATGCTCTCCAGACATTGCATTACTCAAAAAGATCTATTTCGTTTATGCAAAAACATCCCCAAAATATATTGATTTTGATCGCATGAAAATTTATTTTTTTATATATTGAGAGCATGAAACGGATTCTTGGAGAAAAAAAAGTTCACTACACTCACAATTTTGTAGAATAGACTTTGTTTTCCCTTCTTATTCTTCTTCCTTGTGATTCGGATGCTACCCTTTTGAACTCATAAATTTCCAAGAAGTTTTCTGTGTTTTTTTTTTCTTTTTGTACGTATTCGTTTTCCGTTCGCTTCTTTGCGATTTTAGTTTGATTTCTTTTGATCCTAAGAAGATTTACTGACAGTCAAGTTTTGCGCCAAAGGAATTCTTTTCTTTGTTCAAGGATATCCTGGACTGGATCTCTTATCTGGCGGTGATATGCACACTGAGCTTTGTCGTCTTTTTTGCGGTTGGGCCAGGCTCAATCCCTTGGCTCATCACTGCCGAGCTCTTCTCACAAGGACCACGACCTGCAGCCATGGCAATCGCCGTGCTCATCAACTGGCTTTCCAACTTCTCTTGTCGGCAAATACTTCTTAAATATGAAAGTAAGTTCTCCCCAGAGGGTCTCCAATCCAATCCTCTATCCACAAAAAAATAATATATCTATCTAATCACCAAACCAAACTAAACTCTACTATGCCAGGTCATCAATAAATAAGAATCAGAATGAAAGAAGAAATGAACATGCTCAAGAGGACACAAACAAAACGAAATGAATTTGATTAGTTCACTGGGCTTCCTCTTTTTTTATTCCCGCATCGTATCAATTCATATCAAATATTATTATTGATATTATTATTTTTATGAAGACTTTTTTTCTCGTATCCAATCCTTCCCACAAAAAAAGTTTAATCCATCCTCCGTCTTTTGTAGCCGTAGCCATCATCAAAGTGGCTCATTCTCATTTCCAGTGTTATTTTTTTCGCCCGTTAAAAGGGCCAGGATCTTTTTTCATAATCAAGAAAAAAAAAGTGTAATACAACAAGGGTGGAAATAGGCAGGCGAGAAGCGAAAAAATTGACTGTTTTTCTTTGAGATGGAGAAAGACTTTTCCCAATCTCAATCGCTTCGCTATAACATAACCAGAATAGACCACATTGAGCGACTCCATTAAACTTTTCCCTATTTCATGGAACGATGTTGATGTTGATGCTTCGGCTTTGGAATGATGGTGATCATGATGATCGTGATCAACAAGATGAAGCGTAGTAAAACTTTTTTTTTCTTCTACGAAATTAGTCTTATTAAGATAAAGCTATCAAAAGAGTTTCACCGTTGCGATGCTGTAAAGGAGGAAAAAAAGTTTTTCGTCTTAAATATGATGTAATGTAATGTTACTTACTTTTCACTCCTCTGATTTCTTCTTTGTTTTTTTTTCATAAAAAACGAATCTCTGAAAAAAACTAAACTATGAAGAAACAAAGCTGAATGAATGTTTGTAGTTGTAGTTTAGTTGGGTAATGTGTTTTCAGGAACCGACAATGGATCTGGCTTGGCTTGACTAAGGGAACCATTATGATGATATTTTTTTACCTCTTCTTTTTTTTACAGAATGTGCTGGGAAACTATGCATTTCTTCCGTTCAGCGTCCTCCTCGCATTCTTTTGGACTTTCACCTACAGTAAAGTCCCTGAAACGAGGAACAAAACTTTTGAAGAGATCGCCGCTCTCTTCCGACGCAATAGCATTGTCAGGTTCGACCACATAAAAGCAAATAATTACATTAACGACTAACAGCAGCACATAAATACATACATAAAGTAGAAAGCACGGTAGAAAAAAAAGCTGAGAAAAAAAAATATTGTAGAGCAGAACAGATACGAGGTTACACCACAAAATACAACTCACACTTACCAACACCTTTCACACAATAAAAAAACTGAAGAATATACATACCGTTACATACACGTTCGTTCATTGTGCACAATCACTTTAGCCTTAAATTGTCTGTGTAGTTGTTTGTGAGTTGTTGTGAAATTCACATTTTTTTTGTCTAAAGCTGAACGAAAGCCAGGCCAAACAAGAGAAGAGAACAGAACCAAACCAAACCAAACCACTTTGCACACAAAAGACACAAATATGCCAAGGTACTAAAAATACCCACTTCACCTTTTCCCCCTTCTTTTCCTCCAAAAATATTTTAACAATGCAATGCCATGACATGCCATACCATCGAATTTTCTATCCAACGAAAGAATAAAAGATTTCTTCCTCTTCCTTTATCTATCCCCCTTCAATATGAAAGACATTGTAAAATCTGTGTACCAAAAAAATAAAGATTTTTTTATGCAATGCAAACCGGCAACCCAAATACTTATGTAGTAGAAGCTAAAATTAGTCCAATTAATGTAAACCCATTAAATACCAATACACCAACAAGAAAATCAAATCCCCGCTGCATGATTGACTTTGAGTGAATGAATGCGAAATGAGATGCAATAATGTGAATGCGAAAAAAAGACACAAATGGAATGAGAGAAGCACTACTACTACTACCAACAACAAATAATTCTTGCTATTAAAAATTTACAATAAAAAAAATTTGCGATAAGATATGTAAATGCCTAAGCGTCATTTCCCAATTTTGTGTAAAGGGAAAACAGAGCTCCTGGGGAAGAAAGCCATTCTTACGGGTGAGTTTATTTCACACAAAGGCTCGTCTTTTCAGTTTTATTTTTTTTATAATTTATAATTAATCAAGGAAAGTTTAGTTTTTAAAGTTTTGAGTATGTAGGAAAATAGGGTATGATTAACATTTTGGCATAAAAAACAATCAATACATTTTTTTTCTTTTTCTCATGCTTTCACCGGCTTCTTTTTTTACAGCATTGTCACAACAGACAAATTGACCGGTCTGTTTTACGCTTATTTTGTTTTGAGTTGCTGCAAATCTTTTGTTTTTTTTGTTATAAATTTAGAGATGCGAAACCTGGTGGAAGCTATGAGTCCACTGGGACGTCTTCGAAGCAGGATACCAAACTGGAAATCGATAATCCAGAGTTTGACAGGACTTTTTTTTTTTTTTTTTGTTATAAATTTAGAGATGCGAAACCTGGTGGAAGCTATGAGTCCACTGGGACGTCTTCGAAGCAGGATACCAAACTGGAAATCGATAATCCAGAGTTTGACAGGACCGAACTTTAACCACCGATACCGATACCAAATGCTTATATGATTTTTTTTATTTGCTCCACTCCTATTTAAGGTCGTTTTTATTATTTCAAGAGATTTTTTGTTTGTGTAAATAGATTGTTGTAGACAATAGCAAAATAGATGAATTGTAGAGAAAGTGCATTTTTTTATAAACAAAATAATTTAGAGGAGTAATCATAACAAATACTAATGATCGATTGTGATGTATTAAAACATTTACAGTATGCTGAACTGTGTTGGCCAACCAATGGCACCTGAAAGCTCTGCTCTAATTGAAGCTGAGAAGCAACAGCCTCCACCTGAATCATGTGAGGAAGAATATGACTACAATAACCTTTAAATCACACTACTCCGTCATGCCATCTTTTAACTCTAATTTTTACTTTACAAAAATTTTTGTAGTTTAAATACATAAATGATTTTTATTTTTTTGTTCGGTAATGTGAATGCGAACTGAAACTTGCAATTTAAAATAATCCTAGTTTAAAATAATTCATTAATTTAATTCATACAAATAGTCTCTTGCCTACCCTTTTGATTTAAATGTACTTAAAATCCCAATTTTTATGCATGAATTATTATATCCCTGCCTTATAAAATTAATGCATGATTTTTTAAAAACCTAACCAACCGGATTCCGGTGGTATTTGAAGTAAACCCTGACCCTTGTCATAGGCAACGATTGCCATATGAAGTATGAATATATGAATATGAGTGTTCCTCCAAAAAAAAATTAGCGTAATTCATGTTGTGTAGGTTCTTAGAAAAACCAAATACATGATCAATCATTGTGCATGAACCAACAATAATCAATCAATTCAAAAATAAAATGATTTATAAAAACCGAAAATTCTTGCTTTACTTTTTGTTGTTGCGAACTAAAATGCATTGAGTTTTAATTTTAAGTAACATTTACCTCCTAAATTGCTCGGATAATAATTGCGCAAAATTGCATGAAAGCCATTCTAAAGCATGGTTTATGTATTGCTCAATCTCTTTAATTGTGGTATGTACTTACTTGTAACGATAACATTACTATTGGAATTCTGCATGAACTCATCTCTCCCTCTTTTCTTCTTCTTCTGACTATACAAATATTTTATCAACTAATGCCGTAAGTAACTCAACTTTCTGACTTTTCTTTAACTCAATCTGATAATTAATTTTTTCTTACTGTTTCTTGCTCTAATACGACTTGACCAACTTTGCATGGAATGATGTGGCATACTATCTTCGTAATTCGTATAATAAAAGTCTTTTTCATTGTCTTTGGGTGGAAATGAAAAATGGCCGTAACTTTTACCATTGAAGAAAAGCCATACTAATTTTATGTTTTCTCTCTTTCCATCTCTTTATCTTCTGCTCGCTTTCGGGGTTTGGGCTTCAATTCCACACAATTTTGGCACCCATCATCATCATCATCATTCATTTTCCGCATAAAATCTCCATAGCAGCAGCATCAGGAACTTCTTCAAGAGGGGAGCATCGAAGCAGCAGTGACCGTGGCGAACGGGGTGATCAGGGTCCTCCAATTCCCAATATAGAACAATTAAGTCCCCCAGGTGGGGCACCCCCTCCAATTCCCTTCGCGATTCCTCCGCCTTATCCGCCAAGATTTTTGGATGATAACGCCGTCTGACGATGGACTGGCTCTAATGCTAATCTTCATAATCAATCAACTACCACAATTAATACTAGTGTTTACGGTTCCAGAGTTAACCTTCCTGGAAGTAGTTCAGGAGGTGGTGGTACTGGCACTGGCACTGGTACTACTGGTGGCAGTAGTGCAGGTGGTTGTGGTGGTGCTAGCGGTAGTGGCGGTGCTTCTACTACAGACTTGATGATACTCTCTCCGACTAATCATCCGCATCATCCAGTGTTTCCACCTCCTCCTCGTCTTCTTTCCACCTCATCAATAACCACGATTCCATCACTTATCTAAATTGGATAAAACAAACTATTCATCGATGTTGAATGAAGAGCATCAGGAAATGCATTCATCTTCTGTCGAAACATTTTTTAAGAAATCGTTCTGAACTAATAAGTATTTAAAGTGCTACGACATTAAATTATCTACAAGTTTTTTATGGGCTACCAACCAATCTACTTTAGAAATTACAGAAGAAACTCTAAGAAGAAGCACTCGCCCATTAAAAAAATATATTGCGATTGATGTAGAACATCATTCAATCCCCTTGGCGGATTTTATTACAAGAAAAAAGAAAGCCAAGCCAAGCCACAAAAACTGTTACTGTTACTGAATGACAATTTACAAAACAAAAATGAACCTCTTTTTCTACTTCGGATAAAGTATTACCAAAAAAATAATAATGAAGCCTGAGATGTAAAACACTCGATTTCATTGACTTTACACAATCTAAAAAATGTGCAACAAAACAAGATAAGTGTGCAATATAGATTTTTTCAGTTTATAAAAAAGGTGCAAAAAAATAAATTGTTACTTAAGAAGGTATTAGCGAAGCGACTAGAATACTTATGTGTATGAAAACAGGTGAAAATTTTTTTACAGAGTAAAAAAAATCCCAACATTCCAGCTATCATCATTCTGCATAATATTTGAATACAATTGCAAACCAACAAAACAGCCAACAAAAAAACCTTTTGCGAGAAAGCAACAACTTCAATCCAATCCAACTTAAACTGCAAATCGTTTCTATAAAAAAAATGCACATTTTAAACCCACCTACTACCTATACATTACTACCTACTTTGTACATTCATATTTCAAGATAATATATAGTTGCACAGGGACATGATATATGATATAAAAAAATCGTCATAAAAAAGCTCTTATCACAATTACAATTAGGACGATTTGACTCTCGACTCGTAGGAAATCAGAAAAATACTATTCGCAATATGAACAAAAATTTTGAAAAAATGAAATGATGATAAAAAACAGCCTACCACTGCCCCTTATTAATTTTTAAGAAAAATATTGTGGCTGAAAACTCTGCTGAATGTCTCGAAACTGGAAAGATAAAAAATGGAGATTTGTAAATGTGGTGACTAAGTTTCAAAGTGGAAGTGAAGTTAAAAAGTGGAGGTGACCTGCATTGCATAAAACATTTGTAAAATAATATAATAATCTAATGTAATGTAATATAATAATTAAGGTATATAAGAACAATAATGGAAATGTGCCATGTCATTTTAAACTAAATCATCTAAGCCAATCTTTCTCATTTTTTTCAGTTTTAGGTTGATTCATTGCATAAAAAACGTCTTCATCTTCTCTCTATCTAACAAAATGTAAATGTATGTATGTAATTGTAATTGTGGTAGTACATTTTCCCGCATTTGTATTTATTATTGGATTTCGAAAAAAATGTGATTTTCTTCGTTGTTGAAAACCATAAATTGCTCTATTTAAAAAAACCAGACTAATAAACAATGCTAAATATTTATGTGTATGTACTGCCAACGTGGGATATAACAGAAATAACTTCTTTTTTTTGAAAATCTGTAAATTGCGTAAGTATAGTGTAATGTATACTTTTAGAATGAGGACTGACGACTGGCTTTCTCACCTCGTCTTCGTCTCTGCTAAATTTTATGCAAACTTTTATTTTCTTTTTGACTATAAATGCGAAGGGAATTTTTTTGTGTGATTCAAAATTCAATTGAACTAAACAAAAAAACTATCTGAATCCGACCCTTACAAAGAAAAAACTTTTTTTGAGAATGTAAATTTCTAAAAAAAAACTTTTTGAAATATGTACTTCTACTTATGCATGAACAAGGTGAAATAATTAGTGGCGTATTAAAAGTTACTTTTGAAAATGGTTGTTGAACATTGTACTTCTATAGGAGCTGTGAATGATGCAAAAGTAAAAATTGATTGAAAGAAGAAAGTAAAAGAGAAATTGTTTGCGAATTTGAAGTTTTTGGTGGTGAGGATTTTGGATTACACAATAAATACGAAAATTTTGTATGCAAAAAATTGAATTACGTCTGTAATAGCTAAAAAAAGTTGAATTTAAAAGACTTCAAAAACAGCAAAATAATGTGACCAGAGTTTCCTTATTCGGTGGTAAATTAACAAGTCCTTACAAAATAATTGAATTTTGTATTTTCGTTGATTAAATCATAATTTTTTTTGAAGAGGAGAGAAATACACCAAAATATTTCTTAAGTTATTATTGTGCATTAATACCTAATTGACTACGAATATTTTTTATTAATCACTCAAGGTGCTCAAAATTTATAGGATTGTACTACATACTTTTTAAAATATATATACAACCCACAGGGGGACAATGTAATTTGTATGTACTTATTGCTAAATTTTCACAAAATACTCGGTAAGTAATTACAAAATTGTACGTTTTTAACTACTTACCCAAATACAAAATACACCGGAACACGTAGTGCTAATTTAGGAATTATAATGAAGATACGTAGCAAGACTACCGACTACTGTATACAAATTAATTTTTTCATACCTTTCACACTGGCAGAATTATTTCAGTTACAATTCGGTGAAGAATCAAAACACTACTGCACTGATAGAACTTTACACGCAAAACTCAGAATTCAAAATCTAGCTGCGTCTTCTATTTCTATTTCGTAGTTTTCGTCTAGTTCAATTACATTAGAAAATTTTCAAACGTTCACAGAAGACAGAAAGAAATGCCTATACCTTCGAAGTAGAATACGAATACGAGTTCGGTTCGTTCGGAAACAAAGGAAAACCATTTTTTTTTTTGTAAAAATAAATCACAAAAAAACGATTGATCAGAAGCCAAAATAAAGGATTGTTTAAGTAGGTGTACATAAATATACAATTACAATATTTACTCAGATTTATTAAAGTTTCAAAATTTTACAATACACACAAACAAGTACATAACAATTGTACATTCAACAAAAAAGAAGGAAGCGGAGGAAGGAGAAATAAGGAATTATTCCAATATTGCTATACTGTAATGAATAATCAATTATTATTAATTACCTATGTTATATTATTACAATTTTAAATTGATAGGGAAAAAAATGCATATAAACAAGAACATCCAAAAAAAACGAAGAAATTATGGACCGGGCTATAAATCGTCTGAACGTGCAAGAAATTATTAAGGTACATTGTACATGATGATACATACATACATTCTTATACAATTTTACTAATTCTCACATTTGCGTACTATTATGAAAAAAAATACAATTAATTGATAAACTGAATTATTATTGCATAATACTATACATTATATTGTACGTGTATTATTATTATTATTACCAATAAAAAACCTTTTTTCACTAAAAAAAGAGAAAAAATATTGTAGATGATAATAATAATACTATTATAATTGATAAAATTATGAACATTCCTATGAAAAAAAATGTGTTGTTATTGTAAAACAATCAAAATGATGTTTGTTGATTTCCTAAAAATAATGAAAGGCTCAAAATACAAGTTATTTCGAAAAAAATGAAAACCATTTTCTGTCTCATAAAATATTTTTTGGACATGATTTTCATTTCTAAAAAGTGCATTTAACCTTTTCATAAAAGCAAAGTATGCCCCATGCCAAGGAGGCTTGTTCGAATCCCCATTACCAAGCAGCAGCTGAAAAAGGTAAGCGAAGTGGATTGGATTATACTGGATAAACTCAATTAAATTTTAGAAGTTTAAATCAATTGTTCAAGATGTTCGCGTTTAAATGTTCAAGTCGTAGCGCATTTATTTCATTCTACAGAAACACGCTTGTTTCAAGAATTTCGTGTAGGTCAATAAGTGATATGAAATCAGTGAAATTAATAACTTTTGATATGACGGGAACGCTTATGGAGTTCAGAAAACCGGTATTTGAGATCTACACGGATTTCGGGATTGGATATGGAATATATTGTGAGAAAGAAGAGATTAAAAAGTCTTTTAAGAATCAGTGGAAAAGGCTGAATAAGGAACAACCACATTTTGGTCTTTCGTGGCAAGCCTGGTGGACAGAATTGGTTGTGAACACATTCAAGGTTTGTCTTGCTTCTTTTTCACTTCTGCAATTGTAAAAAAGAACATATTTTGCTGCAATCTTTTCCGTTTTGGTTTCATAATCAAAATGAGCTTTCGACAGTATGGGTAACATGAGATTTGAGATTGATCAGCTTTTTACAAGTGGGATTAAATTATCAAACATTAAATTAAATTCAGGCAAGTAAAAAGTAAAAACTTTAGGGAGAAGATTTGTTGATGTCCAAAAATACTTTATATTATATAATTTTACTTTGATAGCAATAAATAAGTTGTTAATGCATCGCTTATAGTACTTTATTCCCATTTGAAATTTATTTTATGAACGATAGTAAAAAAGCGAACGCCAAATATTTCAACATTACTTAATGTACGTGTATGATTGCCTATTGAAGGTTTGAACAAATCCGTCCCGTCATGTTGGACATGCTTCAGTTAATATTCCTTCCAAAATTGAATGAAAAACTTGGATATGATTATTGTTTCTTTACTGGAATCAGACAAGAATGAAATTACTTTTTGATTTGGTGATTGACGATGTTGTTCATGTACATATCAAGTTAAGCAAATGATCGTTTTATTTTATTGAAGGTTTCAATTCAATGCCAATATTATTATGCTATTTAAATCACGTAAGTGGCGATACATGGGGCAATAAAATACATTTGGACATGTTCCAATGCAATTTTGATGGGCATCATAAAGCAATGAAATGGAAGGGTGTGCATTTTTACTTGATTTTGTTTTTGATGGTCTGATGATTGCGTACATTCATTTAAATTATTTTAAATAGGAAGCAGGTGCTTCTGATCACAAGGTTTTGGAAGTTATTGCTGTCGATATCATCAAACATTTCGAAGGACTTGACTGTTGGAAGTTAAAGACTGGGGCGGAGCCGTTGTTGGGAGACTTATTTACGACAATGAAGAAACGGCTTGAAGATAACGAGAAGTTTGGTATGGGAATTATCTCGAATTTCGACCCTAGACTTCGTATCCTCCTTCGCGAGTTTCAAATCGACCATCTTTTCCATCCCATCGTATTATCACACGAGCAAAGATGTAGTAAACCATCAAAGGAGATTTTCGATGTAGCCTTGAAAGAATTTAGGGATAAAATATGTGAAGATATCGAACCAAATCAGTGTCTTCATGTTGGTGACAATTACGAATTGGATTATTTGGGAGCAACTGGGGCTGGATGGCAAGGTTGCTTGATTAATTCGAGTTTGAAATCCGAAGAGATTCACTCCATTTCACAACTGGAGAAAAATGAAAAGATATTGTTTCCAGACTTACTGAAATTCCACCAATTTTTAAAAGATCAAGGTAAGATATTTTTTCTATTCTGCCAGGTACACAAAAAGAAAAACACACGCGCAAACAAAATCCTATAAACCATGCACTTTGAGCATCAAATTAGTAAATATTTGTACATTCTTCAAATATTTAAGAAAAAGTTAAAAGTTTAGGCTATTAGGGCCAATTAAGATACCAAGTTTCATACACTTTTCGTGGTAAACCATCATCCCCACACAGTTTCCATTAGTAAATTTTTATCCTTTTCTTCACTTTTATGGATCTGTTTCCACTTTTTCAATTATCGAAAAAAGGCACAGAGCGTTCGTTCACTTACATCATGCATTTCAATGGGGTTAAGTGAATTCGAAATGTAATTCAACTCTTGCCCTTCAGCTAAGCTCTTGAATGGAAAACTCTAGAGCATGGGGCATTTAAACAGTCAACAAAAATTAGCATCATTCCAGTCAAAACATTCCAAAAGACTAAAGTGATAGGGTATTCCCTTGGGACGATATGAAAAGCTACAGTGAAGCTTCATGAAACAATTAAATTGGTCCGTATTGTTGTGGTCATCGGCCCTCTATTTTTTTTAAATACATCGGGTCATTGCAACAGCTAATTTCTGAAGCATCTTCTCATCTTCATCTTCTGCGCGTGAGAATTGTCATTATGAAAGTCTTAATGTTTCAAAGTACAAAATGCATGAAATCTCATCTCTGCTCACTCTTTCGTGGCTGTAGTAATACATCTCATGAAAAGGAACGGAAACACAAATCACAGAATGATTTAAGCTGGCGCTAACACAACGGAGACAGGTTGATTTACCCAAAAATCTTGGTTTTAATTTTTTCTCTTCTTCTTCTTCTCGCTTTGCAACTTCACTAGCACTTCATCTTCATCCCCTATTCAGTCAGAATATTTAGCTTCCTCTCTGAACAAATATATGTAAGCAAATGCCTGAAATCTTGCTTGCATCGTGTTTATTTTTAATTATCATTTTCATTTCATGTGAGCACATGTTCACTGTTCGCGTTCTAAAAATGAAGATGACTGGTTCCAATAAATGTACGTCACTTGATATAATCATCATCTTGAGAGTTTGTTTCGATTCATTTTCCTGATTTGAAATTAACTAAAGTAACACTTGATTACTCCATTAACATTATTAGTTTTGAGTCGTCATTTGCTCAGAAAATATAAATGGTTGGGTTGAACTAATAAAGTTTTGTCAGAGGACGTTTCTTTTTTATGCCATTGCATAATGGTAATCCTACATGATATACTTACTTTAAAAAAAAAATTATGTGCCTTGCTCAACTGTCTGCCGGGTGAAATTCAACTCTTTGTTTTCCATTCTCTTCCTTCAGAAAATCGCTTTGTTTTTCCCAGTTTAAGCACTACTTTGGCTAATACGAAGCGGCAGGAATTAACCCGTGTCTTTATCTTGTTTACATAATTTTAAACAATCCATTTATCCATTATCATTCCTCTTCCATCTTCATTCCCCCAAGTACTTAGTTCGTTAGCATTGTTGTCCTCACTTCTTTAAAAATAAGTTGAAAGGCAATTTTATTTATTGCATTTCTACAAATTAAATTTATTTTTAAGTGTTTTAAACTACACAAGTTCAACGTGATTGTAAATTGCAAAATGCAAAATTGTGGTCGAAATTGAATCATCATTTTTTTTTCGTTAAATCAAAATAAACTTTAGGATTATCTTATCCATCTGCTCGCGCTTGGTCGCGTAAAATTATTTTCAGGAAATAATATTGCTAAAATATTTGGCTTGTTTTTTGAGGATGGAAGATGCAATTACGAGAGTTCCCAATGGACCAATAAAATTTTTCCTTCGAGCCTCCTCTCATCTCATAATATACTCGTTTTACTTTTAAACTCATTCATACCTACACAGTAGTAGTTTCACCCTTTTTTAAAAACAAACGAGTGTACAATATTCATTTATGTACGCCTTTTCAATGCTTCCATTCTTCTTCAAAGTGATTCTTGGACTGGGATCAGGGAAAAGGATGCATATTTATGTTGTCGTATCTTTTTAATGCACCTAAAGACGTGCAATTGAAAACAGAAAGAGTCAAGTGCTGTCTTTGTTTATGCTCCTGTGAAATTTCAATTTTAAGGGGATTTTTACGCTTGGATTATACTACTCCCTTGTTACAACTTTTTAAGAACGTCAATGATCTTCTCTGGTGTTGTGTGCTCATACATTCTTTCGAGAAAAAAAGAGGCATTACCTTTTTCAAGCCATTTGACACCCACTTTTTTAGAGTTGGTCCTTGTTCATCGGATCCTCCTTCTCCTTCCAAAAGAGAATATAAAAAAAACATCCCAGTTGAGTGAGTAGATGATGCGCGGGTTTTTATTGCAAACAAAATGTTATTGCTTTTGAGTAGCAATAATAATTATAATGAAATAATTTCTGTCAGTAAATTGGTTAAGTCGTATTTCAATCGGGTTGTCACATTGTTTTGAAAATCTGGATTTGATAAATCCCCCATCATCAAATAAAAATATTATATAATTTGGGCAAATGGCTTGGAAAATTTTGGGTGAAATACAGAAAAATTGCACATTATGTTTGAATTTACATAAAGTCTTCATCATATTTTTCACATTTTTATGCAATGTGCCAAAAAAAGTTTTACATTTCCCACACTACTTAAATTTGAATTGTACTTATTATACGTTGTCATTGTGTAGCTTTTTCAAATCGATACAGTTCAGCAGGAGCAGTTGTGTTCCATCATTATCTCATCTTTACTCTGCCCATTTTAAGATTATCATCCTTCCTAATTGAAGCTTAATGAAGTGAGTCCCGAAGAAGAAAATGAGAAGATGAGAATGGTTTTATTTTTCTGCATGTAAATTTCTTGAATAGTCAGACACGGGAGTGGAAATTCTCTGCTGGCGACTTCTCGCCTCATTTCTAAACAAGTTGGACCCACATTTGTCATTTTTGGGGTGGCCCTACTGTCACCACCACGTTCTCAATGGTTTACCCGACCTAATCACTTTAGGTTGGCTTCGGATACCATATCAAAATTTTGATTGTAATGTACATTCTCCATTTCTCAAATTTCATCCAATGCCAATTGTAATTGGTAGAAATGAAATTATCGCATTAGGTTATTTAGGAAGGCAATGCAATCTTTGAAAAATATGTATTTGAATGAATGAGTGGATGTTGTGAGAATATAATATTTCATTTCATGAGTAATTGCACTTCTAATCAGGATCATATTTGTTGTTGTACTGTAGTTGTGGCAAGAACCACGTTTCATGTGACCGGAAACACTGTACATGATACATTGGCATGGTCCATGCCCATTTCATGTACATGGGGCAATCGGAGAAAATTGTAATGTTCTGAAAGGACAATTTTTTTTGTTAGAATGTGAAAACATTTTTATTTACAAGCACGAGTGAAGAAAAGATTTTTTTGTCTCATTCTCATTGAGAAAGTGTTACGAAGGCGGAACCATTTCCTACGGGGCATGCCTCAACAAAATTGTCTTTTTCTCTTGTCGTAGTGATGGATGGCAAAGAAAATTGACGTAATGAAGGTTTCCGGAAAAGTCAAGTTTTCTTGAAAACAAAAGTTTCTATTTTCTGATTTACTCTTTTCAAAATTCGTTTCTTTAAGGAATTTTAGTCGTCTGAGGGAGAAAAGACGTGCAGTTTCATTTTCCTAAATTCATGTTGTGGCAGTCCTATTTATGCTATTCATGGATACATTTTGCAAATTAGTTTTTAATTGGTACATATTTCCCTAAAAATAGTAAATTAAATCATAAAATGTCGCCTGGTCATGTCTAAAACTCAGATTGTGGCGTTTCCTTAACATTATGATTTCCAAGTTCAATGAGAATGAGCATCAAGGTTAATAAGTCAGTAGAAGTGACTCAAGCAAAATTCTTATAGTTATCATTAGAAAGAGGAATTTTAGGAGTAGAGCACCAGTAATTAGAACAAAAATTAGGGACGACGGACGGCTAGACTCCCAGACATGTCCATCTCCAAGATTTCCGTTTCTTTTGCTCGCTCTGGTTGAATGAAAATCTTAAACTCCTTCAACATGTAAAAACTGAAAGATAAGACATGACGAACGAATTTTTTTATGCTCACAGATAATTTTTTCCCATGTGGGGACAAGGCTACTACTGGTACTACGCCTGATTGAAGTTTATGCGGGTTTGATTACATTAGGGCTGGACTCGTGTCTTCCCAGTTAAACGATTTACGACAAAAGTCGTCACGTTTCACTGCACAGGAAAATATGGTCGGTCAGGGTTTTTAACAAAATTAAAAGAAAGACTTTGGTGAAGAAGAAGGAAGCTAAAATGCATTGTCACTTTCAAAATATGAAAGAACTTGTATTGTTCCAAACGGTAAGCTTAATGTTCACACTTTTTGCTCCAGTTGAATTACCGCATTGAATAAAATCAATTAAGTAGATCTCTGGAAGGATGAATGGATGTAAGTAGGACAAGTGATAAGTCCTCGTGAACTATTTAATTTTGAAAACATCCTGTGTACATACATCTTATTCTAACGTGACTGAAAATATCCAGACATAACGGGAATATTAATTTGATTGCATGTCATTTTTTTCTATTTAATGTAAAATCCTTTCAAAAAGAATTATCTTAGTTGATAATGCAAAATAAAAAAGTACCGTTAGTTTTTGTTCGATAAGTAACGAAAATTATGCAAAATATGTTTATTTTAAAGGTATGTTTAAATACTTCAGAACATTTGTGGTTTGAAAAAAAACGTGAAGTACAGCAATATGGAAAATGCTCTTCCTCAAGTATTTCTTGACTGAAGTGATGCATGGGCTAAAGGACATGTAGACAAGTTGTGTACACAACGTTCCAATCCCATGTTCTTCCCTTATCCTTCTCTGTTCTGAATTTTGTTACATGAGTTGTCGTTTGTCACCCCGCCACAAAAATGTTGAAACATGCTTTATAGAGATCAAACATTTCGAAAACACTTTACAGTTCTTGAGACGTGCTTGGGTTGATCACTTGAGAAGATTTTTTTTTCGGGGAGAAATGCAAAACGAAACCAAAACCTAAAAAGCCCAAAGTGATCTCTCTTCTTAATACTTTGTTACCCTTTTAATGAAATGATTAAATTTACTCCGCATTAGTAGTTCTACATTGAAAACTAATTGATTCATTCTTTGAACAACCTACTTATCTAAATCAATTAAATTAAGGAAAAAAATTAAGAAGTCATAATGGATTGTGATCTCTACCATCCCGGTTATCTCAATAGTGCCTCAAATCATCAAAATTGTCCGGCGTCTGATAAATTACCAACTTGTTTCTCCAGGTTTAGTGTGAACTCTCTTCTTGACTTCAGTGGGACAGGGGATAGTGGAAATGGAAGTGGTAGTGGAACCGGGACCAGGGATGATTTGCAACAATCACATCATCATCATCACATTTCCAGCAATAATAATAACACTTTAACGGGTGATAATAATCATGTGATGGGGTGTTGTCAGTTAACGAATGGTAGCAGGGGAGGCCTCAAACATGACAGTCACAATGTTAATGAGCTTCAACAAAACTGTGATAAAATGAACTGCCTCAATCACAGCGGTTCCACTGAAGATGATGAAGGTTAATATTTTTTAAAGCATATTGTGAGATACTTAGTCTTGACCTGAGTTAATAATTTTTTTAAATTAATTTTATTTTTGTATCAATTACTTGAACGGGACAGACGAGGGTGAAACCAAGTTAGACTTGAGAGATGACAGTGAAAGCAAGGATAGTTCAATTTTTGGGGTAAATCAATCCGGTGATACATCTTCATCCGCTGCTCTTGTCCTAGGCACGAATTTGATATCATCCAGTTCGGATGCAAAGGCGAGTAACAGGGGTAGACGGAACAGAACTCAATTTACACCCGCACAGTTGGCAGCGCTGGAGCGAGTCTTTGAGCGTACGCATTATCCCGATGCTTTCGCGAGGGAGGAACTTGCAAGAAAAGTGAATTTGACTGAGGTTCGAGTACAGGTTAGAGAGAATCATAAATATGAATGACTTTGAAAAGTTAATCGACTTCTTGTTTTAAAAAACCTTCGTTTCCTCTCTTTTCTAATGCCATCATGGAAATTTAAAGTGACTTTCGAGGAGGGACAAGCTAGGCAGGCCTTTTTGACAGGAATTGTCTCATGCTTGAGTGCACTGCAGATTGGTTTGGTTTGTTGGTTAGGCATTCATGCAGCGTAACAAGATCGTCCGCAAAAATTTTTTTCTTACAAAAGTAAACTCAAAGTTGGTAAAATTATTTCAGAAGTTAAATGAAACATTAAAAGTCCCAATCGAGTTCAGGTTCATTCTTCTGGGAATCGAATTAAATGCATGCTTAAAAACGAAAACGTTGATAAATGACTACTGCAAATTACGTGGGTAAACAATCTCGTAAAAACATGTGTAAAACATGACGGAGTTCCTTGTATTTCTTAAATCTCGAGATTAATTTCCCTTGTAATGGACCTCATCTAGATCACGCAATGCATCATGTTCATGCTCGTAAAACTTAGGAGATTCCTCGTCGTCAACCTTCTTTGGCAGGAATAGAGACGGTTGACAGCCCGTGAATATTTTCTCTGCTTTTGTAAACTGTAAATACACATGTGGCGTATGGCGTAGCTGAGGTTATGCTAGTGTTAGTGTTGTTCTAATACCCCAAACTAAACATATTTTTAAAAAAAATGTAAAATGAAATGTTCGGAGCATTACATATCGCATCGCAATCGCACTCTTTTTCTCTTGTCTTGTCTTTCTGTCTGCCCATTCTCGAACGAGTGTCTTCATTTTTTCCGTGTGAGACATCAAGTGAGCATCCAACCCTGTCATGTCGTCGTGCCATTTAGGTATCAGATCGCTTTCTTTTTGGTGGTGCTGTCACAATACTTTGCACGACTTCTTGTGCGTTTTTCTACTGCATGTGCAGCGGGGTGGGCTCATCAACTTTCAAAACAGCTTTGCACGAAGAGGAAGAAAAAAAACATGTTGAACAAGAAGAAGGGGCTTTTGAGAAGCAAGGTATCATCTTTCCTGCTTACAAGATCAGATTAAGATTTGTCACTTTTCGTAATTGAGTCAGCTTTAAAACAAAAAGTGTTTAATTTTAATTGCTGTGAATGCCAAAAACTCTGAGAGAGAATAAGTACTGCTGCACCTGAGCATTATGAAACAAAACTTGTGGGTTTTTTGGGTAGGTGTTGCTTTTTACCGGAAGCGTGAAGAAAGTATATGAGATGTGTAATTAAATAATTTGAGTGCCAAGAGCATTTTCATGGTAGGATTTCATGATACACGATCATAGTGAAATGGAATTCGGGCAGCAAGATTTCTTTCTGCCTTGCCAGTTTAAGAAGAGGATGAGTTCCATGAAAATGGTTGCATCCTTCTTGACTCATCTCTGAAACAAACAAAAGGAATTTCTCTGAGGACAAAGAAAAAGAAGTTTTTTATGGAGATGGTGATCATGACAGTGGCATTTTTAATTAAATCATTTTCAAATTAACAGATATGTGCTAACCCTTGCCCTCATTAATGCCTGTCTTATGCCTCCACATGGCGTTTCATTGCATTGTATCTGCAGTCATACTACAGTTCTAATAATAATGTTTAATTAATTAATTGTAGGTGTGGTTTCAGAACCGTAGAGCAAAATTTCGTCGTAACGAAAGATCATCTTCCTCCTTTCCCTCCATGAGTGGTAGTGGTGGCGGTCGAGTTGGTGGTGGTGGACTTTCCTCATATCCCACCGTCTTATCTGACGGCCTTCCAACAAGATCCCATAGAAATAACTCCAGTCCGTGCTCAACCATAATTAACTTGGCCCACCATGGCCAAAAACTTTGTAGTCCTGGTGGAGGAGGAGGTGGTAGCAAGTCATCATCAACATCCCCAACGCAACTTCTGCATCATTTTGCCCCGCCAAATGTAGTGGTCCAAAACTCAGTCTTCCCTCCAACTTCCAATTCACCGAATAACAGTAATAATGGACAAAACGCATCGTCTGTGTTTTCTCCTCCATCTGTATCCTCCATGACCAGTGCAAACTACTCCCCAACAGCAGCTTCCAATTCTCCGATGGACCATTCTAGCGCAACAGTTGCGAGCTCAGCGGCTGTAAGTACGTTTTATAGCCTCTATCGGGCTGTGCAAGGTTCGTATGCTCATCACGGTCCCACGGGAGTCGTTGTTCCTCCAACAGCTCATCATTCATACCATAATTACCCCACTAATTATCACCATCACCCACACCACCACCACCACTCGCAAATGGGGATAGCAGCAGCTGCTGCCGCCGCGGCTGCTGTAGTTGGCTTGCCCTCGTATAGTTCAAACGGGGGAGCATCGAATGATCACAGGGAATGGATGTCTTCCTTCAACCAAGAGATCTAAAATAAATCTTGAGCTTTGCAAAAATATAAATGACAAAACAAAATGAATTTATTATTTGAGAAGGGATAATAGGTGTAATTTATTACATGTTTGGTCTCAATATTTGAATTTTGCATTTATTTGTGAACGACTTGAAAATGCTTGTTGTAACTGTAACATAACTTTATAGTATGATGCATGGAATTTCAAAGCATTGGACGAATAAAATAAAGTCAGATTTTTTGTTTGAAAACAAAGACGAAATTGCGACATAAATTATTTTGAAAATCATAATTCCTAAAAATTACTATTTTAAAATTACATTCGACTACTTCAATACATCCACACAAAAAAAATTAAGTACACCATGGACGAAATTGTAATTGTTCCGTTAAAGGGTAAATTCTACTTTTCGTCGGATTTTTATGCTGCAATAAATTTTACTTTGTTCTCACTCACATTCCTTGGCACTCTCAAAATACCCCTAAATTATTACCGGGAAAGGGGGTGTATTACTTCAAGATGCAATGCTCAGTCAGAGCAGAATAAAAATCGGAAATAGAAATACATAACTTAAAGCATATCCCTGCATTAAGAATCAATTACAATTATACTAAATACTAATTATTGGCATGCTAAAAAATACCCCTAATTTATTTGGAAACGTCAATGTGTAAAATATTTAGCCTGACATATTTCATTGTTGAGTGATAGTTTGAACACAAAAAAGTTTTGTATTGCATAGGTTTTGAAACCGCGATTCATTGGGGAAAGGTCTGGAGTGGGACTAAGCCGTAATCCTAACGCCAAATTAGCATCGTAAGAATTCACGAGAAATTATTTGTACACATTCCTAACCAGATCAACAAAGTTTTACATTTCGTAGTCTTTTTTCTTTGTGCATTGTGTATGATCATAAAATGCACTCGCGAAACTCGTTTTTTTTTAATGAAAAGAAAATCCACAAAACGTTTTTTAAATCTTTGTTCCTTTTAGTGGCTGGAGCAAAATAAAATACCAAAATGTCAAAAAGACCTTCACTCCCGAACAAGTTGAAGGCCCCCAGGAAATCTGCATCTACTAATCCACCTTCAAGTTCGTGGGACAAAAAAACCATAACTCCAGACATCGGATCAAAAGCAACGGCAGTAGAAGGCCGACGAATTAAAAGAAAAAGTCAGATATCTACGATTGAAGAACCTCCCTCCGATGTATCGACGTCCGAGGCAGTAGAAAGTAAATCAACATATCGGAGAAAGAGGGTAGTTAATGATTTTGAAGGATCTTTAACGGACAAGTTGATAGAGTCTATAAGAAGTGGAGACAATTATCCCCAACGAGTTCCACCTACTTCACAACGACTGACTACTACAAAAAATGTACAGTTTACCTCAACAGAGAAAGCGGCTAAGAAGAAAGGTGCTCGTGATCGTGAGTCTGAGTCATGGGACTGGAACAAACCAGGAACTAAGGAGTCGCTGCAGATCTTACAAGGAATTTCAAAAATTAAATTGGAAGACTGGTATCCATTCTATGATTTTCAACATCCCCAACAGCGACAACAGAGTGAAGAAGCTGCGGATACTCCAGAAGAAAATGCAACGTCTGCGGTGGTTACTGATGATGACGGAGAGTGGGAAGAAACTTTGGTGTATGTTGACTTGGAAGATGTACCTGACGCAGAAAATGTATTTGGCTTTCCCAATCAAAGGTCGGATGCTGAGAAAGGAGATGGCGTAGCTGAAAATACCGGAGATGGTGAAGAAGTCACTACCGAAACTGAAGTGAAAATATTTAATTTGGATTCAGAACTTCCTGTAATCATGATAG
This sequence comes from Seira musarum, assembly GCA_027743895.1. Classification (NCBI taxonomy): domain Eukaryota; kingdom Metazoa; phylum Arthropoda; class Collembola; order Entomobryomorpha; family Entomobryidae; genus Seira; species Seira musarum. The sequence continues at coordinate 24,303 of JAHZMX010001767.1, read as the reverse complement.
GGGGGAAATATTTGGCCGGGCGATGGGAAGATACCGTGGGGACTTCATTGTTTTTTCAAAAGCAAGAAAAAAGTGAAGAAAATGGAGAAAATAATGATAGTCAGACATCCGAAACCACTTCATCTACCAAAGGTTTGAAGAATATAACAAAAGAGCCCGATATTGCTTTTGATACTCTCTTCGGGGAGGATTTGGGATCTCGAGGTGACGGCTACAAACTCGTTGCAAAATCCATGAAAGTTCTCAAGGCGAAGCAATTCGCTGTCGCGAACGAAGAGCTGAAAGGGGAGGATGTAATACGTGACGCAGATAATGAGTACGATCCAAGAGATTTTCAAATACCTCCTGCTAATATGCTACGTCAATTTTATGGACCAGAAATTAATTACGAATCCTACATGGAAAAAGATCTTGAACGAAGAAGAAAAATTCGTGAAAGGTGGGCCCCTGAGAAGGAAAAAGAACAAGACAACGGCATTCCTTTCATAAAACCTGAACCTATTGATCAACCTGATTATGTAGAAGATGAATATTTTGATTGTGATTCCCCAACTATTGTAACAGAAGATGATGACGGGGAAATGCCCAGCACTAGTAAAAGTATACAACGGTAGTTTTTTTTTTTTTTTTCATTTCGGTTATTTTTTAATAAACGTTGAACGAATTGCGAATGTAATTAATACAGTTGACTCGAGTGATTATTGTACAAGGATTACTTTCGTACCGTACCTTGCATACTTGAAAAATCTCTAAATAAGTACTTAACCTGCTTACAATTACAACAATATATAACTTCAATTTAGTCTTGAAAATGACATTAGATATTAGATTATTTAGATCAATTTATAAAGGTATCTCATTCATTCATTTCTACAAAGTATACACGACATCATCATTAATACACTGCATAGATAGATAGGAAAAAGGTCACGATCATTCACACATCAAATTATGCTCATATTGCGCTGGTTTTATGTGAAAAATGTCTTTCATTTATAGTTTGTCGGGAAAACTGTTTAGGCACCTATTTATCTATTCTGACGATACTCCAGTGGAGAGTCCAATTCCTGATGCCTTAAAGAAATTTAAACTGTCAAGCCTGCAAATAAATCAAATGAAAAATGAATACAATTGGATTGAATAGAAATGATAGAAACACAATTGAAGTGATTTTTAAAAGACTTACATGGCCTGTTGAGTCTTTTTTACACTAAATCTTTCCACTTTCTTTGGCATTCGTTTCTGCTGTTCTTCCTGCTCTTTAATTGCATAATTAATTTCAGCCTCAATCTCATTAGGTGATGGTACATCGGGTAACGAAGCAAGAATCGGATGTAAATCACCAACAATTACAGTCTGTTGTCGTTGTTTGGCTTTTGCAAGCTCCACTTTCTTTAATCGCAACAGTTCCATTTCTGTAAAAACAAAGAAGCGTATTAGAAGTTATAAAAAAGACAATTTTAATTAATTAATTCATCATCACATCAAATACCACTTACTCTTCTTAAAAGTTTCCCGTGTAGCTTTTAGTCGAATCTTTTTGGTTTTAACAGAGTTTTTGATAATTTTTTTCAACGCAGGAATCGATGATGATATTAGTTTTTCCTCATCTGCCAAAAGATTTTTCACTGGAGATGGAGGTGTCGATGTCGACAGAGAAGGGCCTCCAGTTTTTACCCTCTCCACTTTTGTCATCCCAGTTTGACTTCGTCTCGCAATTGCTGATGGATGAATAACTTTAAAATAATGTTTTGCATCCTCTCCCGATTTACTTTGTTCATTCAAGTCTTTCACAACTAGACTCTGACAAAATGTCACTTTCTTTTTCTGCTTATTTAAATTCTTTACACGACTAGCAAAGTTACTGGAAAGTATGTTCGAGTTTGCAGAAGAATTAGTCTTTTTAAGAATCTTTGCTCTAGGAAGGCCTAAATTGATTGCGCTTATATCTTCACTAATTTTCCCCATTGTTGTCTTCAATTGAGTTTCATTATTTGGGTCGCCACCACTGGTGGAAGATATTGACGCCTTTTTAAGTGATTTCTTAAAGTCCCTCTTCACTGCCCGTACTTTGCCCATGATGAATTTATTTATGTATACCTACAAACCAAGAAATCACAAGTTCAATTAAGGGAAAATAATTATAATAGATTTTTAATTAAGCTGACTAATTCATAATTAAACCCAGCGTACCTATTAGTCCAAAAGGTACTATTTAGTATAATCCAGATAAAAATTTTATTGGGAGCTCGACTTGAACTGAAACGCGTTATTATTATTTACCCAGTCATTACATTACGATGACACAGTTCGTAATTTAATCCTCACACAATACAATAATGATCACACAGGTCCACGAGGAAGTACAGCTGCAGAAGCAGCATTTACAATTTACGAGGCGTGAATTTTTTTTCTGTGGTCAATTCTTTCTGTTCGTTTACGTTCACACACACTCACTCACTCAGTTTAAGATCAAAGACATCCTATGTTCCAGCTTTATTGCTATTTTTTAATGAGGAAACCACAAATAAGTATCATGTATGTACCTCTCTGTCATTAAATTAACTTATGTTTAAACTTTTTTTTAGTGAAATCAGCCGTTCTTTTCAAGGCAAAATGAGAACAGAGTACTATAGGCTCATCAAATGAACATACATGTAAAAAAATGTGTGCAAGGGAAGGGATTCTTTAAAATTCTTCTAAAAAATCCGCTTGACTCGCCTCATGAAAGGAACGGTGAAGAAAGGAAAGGATGCGAAGATGAGATGGAATGAATAATGCATTTTAGTAGAACGTATTACTATTTCCACCCTTAAAAGCTTACAGCTTACCCCCTTCCTTCGTCATGAACTTACGGCATACGGTGCATTAAGTTTACGAAAAGTGTAGTGAATGGCCATTAAAAGGGAGATTATGATTGATAAAGGGAGAATTATATTTTTTATCTGAATATCATACTCACTTACCCACAAATACTTCTCGTTTAATTTCTCCACACCACAACTCTCTACACAAATCCTTCACATCGACTTTAACTTCCCCAAACTTTTGGATTAAAAGTGAGTCATCGGGATAGGCTCCATTTTGATTTTTTCAGTGCATGAAGGCAAGAGAAAGTTTTACGTCATATTTCAATTTATTTCACATGGTATAATTTGCAATTGCATCAACAGATCACTGGCAAAATTCGCAGTAGTAATAGTAAATTAAGTAGCTTAATTTAAGTTCATGTTTTTTTATATTTGTGAATTGTGACAATTGAGTGAATTGTGACAAAAAAATACGAATGAGTTATGAGAGGGGCATGGGACGGAAGTAGCTGGAAAGCAAAGAGGGCATGGTGGAAAAATTGTATGTATATGTAATGCATCTTGTCATACAAATATGTAGCGATTTAAAAATTATAAAAATGAAAATTTTCATGAATGTTTCTAAAGTACTTAATCATAAATTGGATTCGTTATCTCTTATCGTTTCATGCAAATCAATTTATTTGCCTAATTAACATGTGCGTGTGCCTTACACGACTGAACGACATGAGCACGATGACCCATACTAGATTTCAATATGTATCTTCGCTGTTTTATGAACTTTGTTTTAAATGAGCAAGAGTGCCATAAGAAAAGTAAAGTTGAACCAAGATTTCAAAACAACAACAGAATATCACACGATTTTATTACAATTTCTGAATAAATAAACAAAACAATTATAAGATTCATTCATTCACCGGAACACATTCTCATTCACACGTTAAATTCCATTCAGACAAACAATAATTATTTTGCATTTACCCCCATGTATAAAAATTGTTCAGTATTTACTTAAGACTTCTAAATTGTTTACAATTCATCCTTATCATCATGTGTACTTGGACCACCTCCTGCGCCAGCGCCTCCTCCTTGTTGGTACAATTTTGCAATGATAGGTTGAACAATGTCTTCAAGCTCCTTCTTCTGCTTCTTAAAGTCTGATGATTCTGCATCACCGTTCGATTCCAACCATTTGATAGATTCATCGACGGCTTCTTCAATCTTGGCCTTGTCATCATCAGAGAGTTTCGCTCCGAGCTTATCCTTATCAGATATTTGATTTTTCAGCGAGTAAGCGTATGACTCCAATTCGTTACGAGCCTCAACCTTTTCTTTTACTTTCTTGTCGTCGTCAGCGAATTTCTCTGCATCCTGTAATAAAAAAAAATTGTATTTGGATTAGTCATCTCAGTTTCAATGTTATTTATGAATGAGGAGTAGTTAAAAGTGATGTTATAATAATACCTTGATCATTCTTTCGATGTCATCAGGAGTCAGTCTGTTTTGATCGTTGGTGATGGTAATCTTTTCCTTGTTTCCTGTTCCCTTATCTTCAGCGCTGACTTGAAGGATACCGTTGGCATCAATTTCGAATGTGACCTCAATTTGTGGAACTCCTCTTGGAGCAGGTGGAATGCCAGTGAGATCGAATTTTCCGAGCAAGTGGTTGTCCTTTGTCATGGGACGCTCACCTTCGTACACTTGAATTGTGACGGTGTGTTGGTTGTCGGATGCAGTCGAGAAGATTTGAGATTTCTTGGTTGGAATGACGGTATTTCTTGGAATAAGCTTGGTCATGACTCCTCCAACGGTTTCAATTCCCATGGTCAATGGGTTGACGTCCAACAATACGAGATCACCAGTGTCTTGTTCTCCAGAGAGTACACCTACATGACAAATTTGAGAATTTTAATAAGCAAAAATTAAAAATTATACAGAAATAAGGAAAAGCATGAATGCAATAATATGAAAGAAGGCACATTATAGCTTACCAGCTTGAACAGCAGCTCCATAAGCAACAGCTTCATCAGGATTGATTCCTCTGCTTGGTTCTTTGCCATCGAAAAATTCTTTCACGAGCTGTTGAATCTTTGGGATTCTGGTACTGCCTCCGACCAAGACAATTTCATCGACATCCTTCTTTTTCATATCAGCATCTTCCAAGACCTTTTGTACTGGCTTCATTGTGCTCCTAAAGAGATCCATGTTGAGTTCTTCAAACTTAGCCCTAGTCAAAGTCTCACTGAAGTCTTCTCCTTCGAAGAAAGATTCAATTTCAATACGGGTCTGATGAGCAGATGACAATGCACGCTTGGCCTTCTCAACTTCACGACGGAGCTTCTGGACAGCCCTGAATTATCATAAAAATTAGTAAGTAAAATACATCAATATTAAATGTAGCAATGAGTAAACTATTACAACTTTTCAATGTCATACCTGTTGTCTTTCCTGACATCCTTTCCTTTCTTCTTCTTGTACAACTTGATGAAGTAGTCCATAACACGCTGATCGAAATCTTCACCTCCCAAGTGAGTGTCTCCGTTGGTTGCAACGACTTCGAAAACTCCATTATCAATGGTCAACAAGCTGACATCAAAAGTACCACCACCAAGATCAAACACCAAAACGTTCTTTTCTCCTTCCTTCTTGTCCAATCCGTAGGCGATAGCAGCAGCAGTGGGCTCGTTGATGATTCTCATAACATTGAGACCAGCAATGGTACCAGCATCCTTGGTAGCTTGACGTTGAGCATCATTGAAGTAAGCAGGCACGGTAACAACAGCGTGGGTGACCTTCTTTCCGAGGTAGGCTTCAGCCGTCTCCTTCATTTTGACCAGAACCATAGCAGAGATTTCCTCCGGGGCGAAAGTTTTTTGTCCTTGAGATGTTGCAACCTGTATAATTATGAGTTACGTGTAAGTATTGAAGATCATATCATAATATGCATTTTTTAAACAATGATACAAAAATAAAGTTAATCAGACTTCACTAAACTAACCTGAATGTGTGGTTTCGAGTTCTTCTCCACAAATAATTTAAATGGAAATGAAACCTCCGTCATAGGCAAACAATACTTCAAATGGGTCATAAGAACTAATAGTACAAGAGGGAGGCGAACTGACAGATGGGAAAAGATCAGTGGACTGCTGGACTTTTTTACTTTAAAAAACAGAATAGATAGATTGGATACAATATTACCACAAACAAGTTTCAATTTCGGGTATTCACGACGGACCACGGATCGGATGAAATCACACAAGTGCGTATAATAAGCTGATGTGTAAGCATTATAAATGTTTATTGCAATGGATCATGAAAACAAGAACATAAAGGATATAGAAAGGAAAATGAAATAAGAAAAATTAAGTTATGCTTTATATTGTTTACTTATGCGTACGGGAAGGAGAGAATTTGATGATGATGTATTTGGCGAGTATACCTCAGCACTTAAAATTGGAATTTGAAAGCGTTACTGGAAAATAAAACTGGAAGCATTGTGATTGTGACTTAAAAAACGGCAATGAATTAATGCTCTGTACATGTATCTTCAGGTTGCACCATGAACATTGTAGCTTTTTCAGGAATCAATTGAAACAATGCCTATTTAATGAATCTCATGTTTCATGTGTGTTTAATTAAATTAAACATAATGTTTTTTATCGTAAAAGAGAATGCTGAAAAATATGTGAACGGAAAGCTCATTTTGAAAAACGGTCTTTAAATAAGTTTGTATAATTAATTTACTTCGGTTTCCAAAAATGATTCTCATGAGTGAAAGTGCTGAGGCACAGGGGAAAGCTGAAACTGTGACTGCACAATGGTGAAAGAATAGGGAGCTCTTGGCAAAAGGCCATGGGGTGAACATACGTGTTGTTTATAAATATTATTAGCACTTCCCTATTTGACGTCAAACTTTGACGTTTCAAATCTTCTCCAGCGCAAGCACTAAAATTAATTTAATTAAATGTTGGAGAGCTTCAGCCTTAAAACTTTGCTTCATTTTGTGTAGCTTAGTATGTTCCTTGGTGAAATATAAGTGTTTTATAAATGTGGTCAAACGTGATAACTCCCCAATCCAACGACTTTTCCCCTGACTCCCCAAGTAGTCCCCCACCCCCAACGCGATACAAGCATGCGTGCACTTTGCACTATTCTCCAGACACCTCCCAGTACTTTGTCTACGTATTTGGCGGGCGCTCTGGAACTTTTGCTTTGAAGGACTTTTGGGAGCTGAATTTGCAAACGGGTTCATGGCGGGAGATCAAGCAAACCTCAGGGATACAGTGGCCTCCTCGTCTCCAGGAACACACGCTAGTTAGTTCGAGTAACAGATTATACGTGTTTGGAGGGGAGTGTCACCATAATTCCGACACGAACTCACATTTGTGGGTATGGCAACGGGAGGATAAAGGCTGGGAGAAAATTAGTTTTAAACAGGAAAGTGGTCGCGGGCAGTTAATCGCCCCTGTCATGAGAAGAGGTCACACGGCCGTGGTCTGCGAAGTTGATGAGCGAGAATGTATAATTATTTACGGGGGCTACCGAGATCTGAAAGGGAGCTTGGGGGATTGTTGGGGATACTGGCCTGGTTAGTCTTAAATCTTTTTTGGTGTTTTCCATTATGATTTAAACTTTTCTTATTCCAAAGTTTAACCTTGAATAATTATTTTAGCCACCAATACGTGGACACTATTGTCTTCCCCTCCAACGGCAGCGAAGCAATCGTTCTGGACAAATATTTTATCTTACTGGACTACTTCTTCTCCGTCGTACACTAATCTCATCCAACAAAATGGAGGATACTATAAATGCACGCCTTCAGAACCGTCCGGACCTTGTCCTGCAGCTAGACATAATCATTCTGCAGTTGTCCACAACTCCCGAATGTACGTCTATGGGGGCATGTGTGACCTTGTAGAATTGTCAGACTTTTGGTATTTTGACATAGAAGGTAGAAGATGGTCACAAATTAAAAGCATCTCTAGTCCCGGAGTTTTGAAGGGACATGCTGCCGTCGTTGTTGGGGGATACATGTATTTCTTTGGAGGTGAAACAAAAGGAGGAACACGCGTTGACGATGTGTGGAAGTTTGATTTTCAAGCAGAAGTAATTTGGATTTTCTTTTCAGCAGGATCCTTATCCTTGATTCTACCTTAAGAAATGGCTATTTAAGTGGATACAAAATAAATCATTTTTTCTATTTTTTTTTAGACATTTGAACGTCTACAGTTTCCGGGTTGTCATCCATGTCCTCGTGTCTTTGCTTCCGCAACGAAACTTCCAATAAGACGTAAGCAAACACAGTCACTAACACCAACTTCCGCCCCTCCACCACCACCCACCCGTCCATCAAGCTTCCGTAAATCAACTAGTGTTGTTCGTTTCGCAGACACTCAACAATTAGTCACTTATTCGGACTATTCCTCTCCTCACACTCCATCATGCTCAGATTATTCTTCTATGGAAACCATTAATTACGTAGAGAACCCAAATTATAAACACGAAAGTTTCGAAATGAAAAACTTGGGAGAACAACAACAGCAGCAGCAGCGGTTCAATGTTCAGCACCCAGAGTACATACTGGTAATTGGAGGCCTAGAAACACATAGTTCCGTTGTGTTCAGTAAACGAGATTTGGTTGTGTGGCGACTCAGAGTTGATTGTCGTTGCAATGGAGATGAGAATGAACGAACTGAGCGAAGTGGATCAGAAAGAGAAGAAGAAAGAGTCCTTTCGCGAGAAAGATCTTTTGAAGTTGAATTCTAATCTAGTCGTTTTCAAAAAAAGAACAAAGTGATTTTCTGTAAGTCATTAAGTATTACTGATCGTACTAATAATTACGTTTTTGAAATTGTGAACATGAGATTTTTCTTATTTAATTTACCATTACATACATATTTGTATGAAACGATTAAACGATGATCTTAATTTAATACACGACATTTCCCATTACGAAAAGTAATAAAGATACATTTTAATTTCATTTGAATTAAGTTACAATTGAAAGTTAGTTTTTTTCTTTAATTTGAATCTTAATCGATCCCGTTGGATCATTTGCTAATCGTTCCTCATTGCTTAGAACGTGATCTAAATTTAATTATTTTCGGGAAATGCGCATGATTTAAGATTTTAAATGTTACCAAGGTATGGTTATCCTTGATGTCATAAATAATATATGGGTTTTTACTACTAACAATAAAGCAACTAAAACAACGACAATATTTTTCACTTTGCAATTTTATAGCATTTATTTCTCATCCTAAAAATTCAGCCACTTTTATTTATTGACTTCTCCTCCTTCTTGACATTCAAAATTTGCACATTTTTATTATTATTTCCGATCTACTGTACACAGCAGCGTGCGTACACACGAATTTAAATGGAAGACTTATATTTCTTTTACTGCAGCAAATACCTGTGTTTGTGTTCACTAATATAATATGTTCTTTAAATATAAATACACGATGAGAATGAGACCTCGTCACTGGACGCTTCATATTATTAAGTGACGAGCACAATTAAGGTACAAATTACAACAAAAAAATAGCTCAAACAAAAAAACAAAAAAATACAGCAGAATAATAATATTTTAATCTAGTAATCAGCTTCGCAATTAACTGACATGATTAATTACCGTTTTCACTCATTTCTGTATAGCACCATAGTTTTGTGTATATTCTTATTGGAAAACGAAACCTTCATACACATTTCATACAACAAACAGACTTTTCAAAGAAAAATAATTAACAATTATAATGATAATGTGTAATGTGTGCGGCGGCGGAATGGAAAGAAACAAAAGATTATTATTTTTTGCATTTTACTAACATAAAAGCTTTTAGATAATCGTACGTAGTTGATTGTATTAGCGTATTGTTCCTGGGAAGTCTATATATACTACCAGTATTGATTTATAATATATGTATAGGATTTCTTGTAATGAGATTTTGGGGTATTCATGGAGGGGTAAGAGATTATATTTCCAGATTTTTAATGTTTTTCTTACCGGATGCATACAGGGTGTTCGAAGTCTGACTCCGACCTTTCCCTTTTTTTATGTGACATGTTAATGGCATATTATGGCATACAAATTTAAAACGAAAGTGTTTTTGATGATAATTGCTCATAACGCCACCACAAAGTTCACATAATCGTTTGTTACATTGATGTCGACAAAACATTGACATTATAGTTTTCATTTCATTGAACACGAAGTTGGCCTACACGTAGGGAGAAACTAAAACACCCTGAATACATTATTAACATTTGAAAAAATAAAATAAATTCCAGTTTTGGTTTGAGAGAGAGAGAGAGAGGGCGAGAGCGAGAGAGCTTAGGTAAAATAGAATGAACCCCTCCAGAACACCCCCATTTCCTCGCGTATATATCCACTTTTGGTTCAGTTTTTATACAAGGATATTAAAATTTGTATAGAGTTTCTATATAAAACAGCGCAGCGATAAAATGAATTTGTTTTACTAACGAAAAGTCCAATTCGTGTATGTATAGAAAATACAATATTTTTGTTTTCCTTTTTAAACCGCTGGTTTGTATTCCATTTTGAGATCAGTGTACATTTGAAAACTACATTCGCATTTTCCTACCATTTTCTCGAGCGCTATGCAAATAATGCATTTTAATATATATGTACGTATATATTTAGTTATTATTTATCACTAGCACTAACACGGTCGATCAGATCGTTCCCGGTACTGAGCACGTAGTTTCCAAACGCCCAGCATTCCAAAGTTTTGATGATAAAATCCTGAGGCTCTGTTAGCGGTGGATTGCCGTACGTCTGGCACGTCTCTGTTCGGCCGCAATTTAGATCGCCATCCACGTACAATCCGAACTTGCCACTGCAATAGAAATTAGTCATATCAGTCATGACTGTCATGATCGTTTCATGTTACAGCAAGTAAATCGCCCTCATTGTCTTAATGCAGCTTTGAACTTACTCTCCAGCACCAATCCAAATCCCATCATGGTTTCCCTTCACAAAAAAAAGATTCTCGCCCGTCCATTTATAGATATTGAACTCTGGCCTTAGGGTGAAGAGAAATGATTGACCTGTCCCGTAAAAACTGTCGCTGGTGTGAAGAGAGCAGCTGACTAGAGCACCAAATACTCGGGAGTTCGTGTCCTGGACAATAAGCATCACTGGCGAGTCCTCCTGCATTAAACTGTTGCGGCGATACAGTGAGTTTAGAGAGAAACCGTCACGGGATGATGTGAAAATCAGAGTCCAGGGATAGCTAAAAAGATAAAAGGTTTTTTATATTATGAAGTCTTAAATCCAATAAAAGATGAATTTTTTATTTTTCCCCCATTTTCAGAATAATGCTTACCCTTCTGCTCTAGCGGTTAAGTGCCTCGTGATATTGCGAACGTCTTCCTCCTCCAAAATTTCGGATTTGCCTCCAATCAGCTCAGGTAAATTTAAAGCCATCATTTCCTCTCCGCCCATGGCAAGAAGATTCCTGAGTTCCTCGCTCGTGACGACCTAGATATTCGAAAATGGAACCATATCTGAGCTATGCACAAAAGGCAAGGGGGGAACTAGCCAGGGGGGATACATATACACACGAAGCAAATCTTCTATGCGATCATTACAAAAATCATTATACAATGAGAACTACACAGAAATTTATGAGAGCGCGGGAGAGAGAAAGCCAAAAAATTACGAAACTACATAGGATGTTCAAAATAATAATAATTTTTTACTTTTATATGTCGTATGCATGGGTTCGTGTTCTGATTACTGTTGTTATAAAATAATTATTATTAGTTTTTAGTAGTACAATATATATGTGACGTTGTGGAGCAACCCTACAGAGATTGGTTTTTTTGTTTTGTGCGACAGAGGAAGCACTACTATACGTACGTACGATAAGACTACATTTTTTTTTTGTTTTGCTGATGATCTGAGAACAAACCTGTTCAAAACTCCCAAACTCATCATCATCATCATCTGTGTCATCGAACACGGAATGATTCGGTGAAATGTTCGAGAAACTCTCGAAAAAGAAACTGTTCATCGGGTTAGTAATACTGAAATGGTGCGAGTTGAAAAGGCTCGATGAGGTCGATTGGTGAGCATGATGGTGATGGGTTGATGACGCGGAGTGCTGCTGACCCACAAGTGCGTCGCTCACCGACGACTGAGATGAGTGGCTTGAAGATTTCATTATTGAACTGCCACGAGTTGTTATGAATGACGAGAGCTTTGCGTATGGTTGCTTCAGCATCTGAATCGTTTTAGCATTCCAATCGCGTTAGTACCTCTCACTCACTCCGCTAACTACTACATACACTACATATATTTTTTTTTTAATTTATGGGAAACGATGTGATACAAATGGAGAACCTCACTACAACAAGAACCATGGTTTTTCTAAGTGCCACTTTTGCTAGGTGAATGTAAGTCAATTAAAATTTGCAACTCTACTTTGATACATTTGCCATACGGCTGCAAGTATAATATAATATTAATCTGAATAAATTCATGTCATGAGAACTCTGGATAATATGTAATGTTTATGCATTTACTGACACTACAACTTCACCAAGATCTTACGCAAAATATGAGATGAAGCCGAGGCTAAAATAAAAAAGAAACCCTAACCCTAAAGCGTCCTTAACATGAATTAAATCAGCATGCAGTAAAACAAGATATTATGCATTTAGCTATTTGCCCGTAATTTAATCAGGGGGGTTCAATGAGTTGAATGATAGTGAGTAGAACCGTACAAGTTGATGTCTTAAATATTTTCTCTCTCACCACTGATTATCAATGGTATGCTCGTCCTGACTCGACGGTACGTGAGTGACACAAATACAACGTGCAAACACATATATTTCAGTTCTGATTGTTTGGAAAATATTTTTTGAAAGTGCAATTTTGGAAAATATAAAAACAAAATATAATGAAATAATTATATATTGTGCGTAGATAACGGAGAAGTATTTCCAAACAATCAAAATTGTGATAATCACATCACAGAAATCGTTAAATTGCGTAATATTCAAAATTTTATAACAAACCTCCCAGGACTCTTTCGTCAATTCATTTAATTCCTGAGCTACCGTTTGCTCCTCTCCGCCTCCATCAGTATGAGACCGACCACTTCCGGCACCAACGCTGCCATCGAGACTGACATCTAAATTGTCCCAATCGACCAATTCATAACCTCGCTCAGAAACTGTCGCTGGATTCACCTCACCATAGAGATGTGGCCACCAGAACATCCAGTATTTAAAGAGTTCGGGAACCTATTATGCGTATTGTTATAAACGTGTTATATTTCTGAAACGTTTTGCTTTAATTTGACATGTTTTAATTTTATGGCATTAGCGTAAACATTAAATCTTACCTGCTCTACCCCAACACTGAACCAAAATTCAGGCCGAACATTATTCTTCTGGCCGTACGTTACACAATAAGGATTTCGGCGCGCATGCTTCTGGTCATTAGCATGATCCTCGCTTGGTTTAGGCCTGCCTATCGTCAAGCAAAAGTACCACGTGCTCACAACATTTTCTGGCTCCTTCATTAATGGATGGTCGGTGACTTCTTCTAAACGATTTGTTGACGCTGACTCCTCGTCCGTTTTCATCGGCTCCGTATCATCTATTGACTTCTCTTCTTCTTTCTTTTCCTCCCCTTCATTTCCAGGTTTTTCTTCGGCAGATTCTGACTCGCTCTTCTCTACCAACTTTTCCTTGCGTGCCTCCTCCTTCTCGGCTCCCCATAGAATTGGTCTAGGACCGGGAGCGATGAAAGCCTCTTTCCCCCTCACTCTCATTCCACAAATATCTGACCAAATACTGGCTCCAACAATAAACTCAATCGGTACAATGACTCCGTAGGTCTCAGCGCCTTGTTCAATGACGAGAGGGTCACTCACGTTTGGATCAAACATGACAGCGTTCGGAGTTATCAATAATGTCCCGGAAACAACTCCGTTTCCATCGGTGACATGCCTCACTTTCACTTTGAGGAACTTTCTTTGTGCGTATGTGATCGATTCTAATATTGTTGCCGTAGCTGGATCTGTCGTTGGTTGAGACGGTGCATCGGTAGGTGCAGAGGTTTGCTGATTTTGAAGTGGTTTGTTGTCGGATCGTTTATTTGGAATTTTTAGGACCTGCCCTGGAAATAGTACTCTGTTCAGAGAAAATAAAGTCAAATAATAATAAATTAAGTACATGAATGTTTTCTACGAATGTAACAATTTGTGCGTGTTCTTTTAATATTAATCTTCTTAATCCTTTAATATCTTGATTACCTCGCAGTTATTAGCCGATTGACCCGCATCAGCTCACTTGGAGTACAATCCATTTGCGCTGCAATACTCGTGACTGTATCATTAGGCTTAACAACGTATGTTCGGTATTTACTAGGTGAACTGCTGGTGCTCGATGAACACGAACTAACACTCCCACTCCGGCTGGGGGTGTCATGTTGATCTCCCGCAATTGGGTTATTCTCAGCACTCAAGTAAGAAGGAGATATAGGCGGTTGCTGCTGCTGTTGAGGCGGGCGTGCGGCAGTTCCAGTCAAACTACTTTCCTCAGGTTCTTGAAGTTGGATCAGTGACGTAGAGTCGACCGAATGTGACTTTTTCTGAAAATTTCCAGGTGGTGTTGGTATACTAAACACGATGCATTATCCAAGAAAAATTTATAAATATCCAGCTTGACAAAATTATAAACAATATGTTTGATTCTAGAATTAAACTCACCTTTTCTTCTCTCCTCCTCCAACCCCCACAGCTCCAGTGGCACTATTTAAAATACTACCGGAGGCCTGAACAACAGTACTCGCGCCTGGAATTAGGTTTACACCTTAAGGAAGTAATAATAAAATATATTGTGAATAAACAAAGCTTTTAAATCAGTCTTGCTCTAATTATCTCTATGACATATACAGAATTAAAAATATTGTTACCATCTGAAATTAGATAAAGGACTCACCATCTCTTATTCGCTCACGGAGACTTCTCCTTGTCTCCTTATTAAATGTGAACGACATGACTCACTTTCAAGGTTCCAGTCAATGCTCACATTTTTTAAAAACAAAATAATTATAATAGTCTCCCTAACTACGTATCAATTTTTTCTTTCCAGAGAGTAGAAGAGAACACAACACAACACAACACACTTCCTCTCCTTCACCTCTATCTCTATCTATTTTATTATTTTCCCTTCTACAACAATATTTTCTCGATGAAATTCTAGTTCTTCGCTCTAACTCCGTGGTTGTTGCTCTAGACGACCTTCAAAAAAGTAAAGTGGTTTTTGTACACACACACACAATCCATCCAACACACACACATAACTAACATAACACAACACAAAAAAAAAAAAAAAAACTAATGAAATGAAAGTTTGTCCAGGTCTAAAGAAGAGAGCTCTAGTAGGTCTATTCTATATTGACTTGTTACGTTTTGGATTGTGGAAGTCGAACGAACTTTCACGAGCAGATACGCATGTACATATGGGCCTTTTCCTTTTTCTGGTCGATATAACGATTCTTGTTGCTGGAACTGGAATCTTTTTTTTTCTTTCCAGCAGCAGCAAAAGAGTTCCAATTCCAGCAATCCAATCCAATCGCCTTTGTAGTTTTTGTGGTGGTCTGTTTTTTTCTTTCGTCGTGTGATACCGGACCGGACGGATGGCGTTTTCACGGATGTTTTCGGATCCCTTTTTACTACACTTTTGGTGAAAAGCTTAGCTCAGCTTTCATCGCGAAAAAAATTGACTTTCAAGGAGCTTGAAAAAAAATATCTCTTCTTTCTTTGCTTTTGCACTTGGACAAGTAAAGAAGAGTTGCAGTGCAAAGTTTTTTATGGTTTTCCTTTTGGTTCGTTCACTTTGCTTTTGCTGTTGTGTTATGTGGCTTGGCTGACTTGGCTCTTGGGTAGTTGGTGTTCGTGTGATGTGATGTAAGTGTATTTTTTCTCTGGATATCTTCTTCAGTTCAGATCATGTTACGTTACGATGCATTAAACAAGGTTGGGGGATTATTACGCTGTTGTAATATGATATAGGCATATTTTTTTTGGACATACATTTTTAGAGTTTGGAGCGATCTCCCAGTTTGGGGATATGTGGGAAGGTTTGTAAAAAAACAGTGAAGTGAACAAAGACTTGTGACTGTGACTTGACTTAACTTGTCTGTCTACACAGCTTTTTTGTTATTATGGTCTGGTCTGGCCCCAATGGTCAGTCCAGTCCAGTCCACTATTGCATTGCATGAGTCAGAAAATGTTATGTAAGACTTTTTAATGAGAATGCATAAACGTGCTAAATATGTTGTCTTCTTGGCTTGTTGCGCATCCCATAATCTTTTCGCGCAAAAGTTTTGTTTTGTATCCGGAAGTATTTAAAATTTCATGGGATGTCCATGTGCTTACTGGTTATTTGAATGATTCATGAAGGACGCTGTTGATCAACATTCTTTCTTTCAGTGTCATCTCAGTTTTCTGCTTTTATTATGACGGTGGAGGGGATTTAAATCTCATGTGGTTTCACGCATTTTGCTCCCCAACCAAGCGAAGGTGAAAGACCAATATGATGTCACCGGAAACGTTTCGTTGGCGACGACAAATTATTCTATAGTGAACGGTCTATGTTATTGAGACCTCAACTCAAGGAAAATTGAGAAACTATCTCGGGGGCAATATGAGATCGTCTCACATGAAGTGAAAGTGACAGCACTAAACCGATTACTGTACTTTTTTTTATTAAACCATTTCAAATTCTGGAAATTACAATTAATCCAAAACTGAGTATTCAATTAAAAATTATATAGCTCCTAAAAAGTCATTCACTTTCCGCGATCAAACTCATTCGACTTCTCTCGATAGCTGTCTTTCCTCTCTGTTTCGAAACTTATTGAGTAATTGTAAATTGTGGCAGATTGTAAATCTTTCTATATTAATTCTCGACAAAAGGAACCATAATTTATAAAGGCTTTTTGTCCTTTAAAAGAAAACGTAAAAGGGTGGAAAAAGATTATCTGGCCTCACGTTAACCTTAAGATTAGGTATTTAAAAATCTTCTCCCTCATTTTTGGAGTAGTCGCTCAGCGCTATAATAATATTATGTAATTATTAACTCGTTAATTTAATTAATTCTAGTGATTAATTATCCTTTTTGTGAAAGGTAACACAAAGGACTTAATATAAAAAACCTTGTTTGCAAATGTTTTTTTACCCTTCATAATCATATTATTGGAGTTTTTTTTAGTTTAGTTCACAACTTCCAAAGAACTTTTTATGATGATTATTTATGTATGTATTGATTTGTATACAAATACAAAGACGCTTAAAATGATTTACACAATATTGCTGCGATGCGATCTTTTAGTTAAAAAGACTTGTTTTTCAGGGTTTTTAAATTGAATATTTTTTAAGGTTCTAGCACATTATGATATTGTATCATCAAGTTGATGAAGAGGTTGTTGTATTTGGCGGAAGATTGGATGATGATGAAGTTGCTGCGACTGAAGTTTTCTCTCCGATATTTATCCACCTGTCGATTGAGTACTCCAACGCAGCTAGCCACCTGAAAAAACAATGTTGCATTTGAAAAAAAAATTGTTTTGCTTGTCCTTTGGGGTACATTAATGAAACGTCGTGTCTCACCTTTTACGATCATGTTCAGAGTCCGTGGCTAGGTAATAATGCCTCATGTGGACACCACTGCAAACACTCGGAGGAATTAATTCAAACGCATGTTTCTTTCCTCCAACAGCCAAGCTGGAAACAGTCTGCACCCGATATCCATGCAAATGCGCAGCTCCAAGGGCGGTCTGGTTGAACATAGCAAACTTCATGAGGCATTAATCAATCCGAAATTTCATAAATAAACATAACTCAAATTTTTAAAAACTGACCTGTTCATCACTACTTAGATACACGTAAAGACAAGCATCTTTGAGAACACAGAAACGCTTACTCCAAGTCTTGAACCTTCTACCAAGTTTGTTCAAAACGCCCATACAATCTGGGAACGCAATGCAGTCGGGTGGTCCCATCACGTACCGCCCACTAATTGCGATCCACTTATCATCCTGCACTGCTTGACGAATGGTTTGGTCAAGCACCTCGACCCATTCGTTCCTCTCGTCCCTACTTTCGCAACCGAGAATCAGTTCACTCACACGAGGTTGGGCACGAACTATACTAGTGCGGTGGAGCTCGAACGGGTACAGGATTGAGGGTGTGCTTGAGGGGGTAGGTTGGGCTGGCTGGTTATGCAATAGTATTATTTCATCCGTGGGTTGGGTGAGAAAAGCGTGGGCGTGGGTGAGAGGAATTACACCAAGCGGGGGGAAATAGCTGGACGCAGGAGGCAGCGGTTGCTGCTGTTGAATTTTATAATAATAGAGACAATAATCTGTGCGAAGTATGAAGTGTCTGCAAAATTTAAAAATTGTAAATTATTCTCTTACATTGAAAATCTCAAAATATTAAAGAATTTTACAAGTTCACTGACCTCTTGACCCACATTTCCAGCCTCTTAACCCCCTTTCCATCTGTAGATTCTTCCGTTTCACTAACTGGCTCCTTCTCCCCCTCTTCCATCACAAAGTAATGGCCCTTGAATCTCCAAAGATCACCTCTAAAAATGACATCATCCCTTAACCCGCTCACTCCGCTAATGATATCTGCAGTGCGAGCGAGCTCCATCTCTAGCACATCATGTTTCGCTATTCTCACGACGTCCGAGTGACTACTGTCCAGCACACTGACTCCGTTGATACTCATGATAACATCACCAACTTCTAACCCCGATTCCTCAGCAGGGGTATTAGGTTCCACTGCAGAGACAACTACTGGACGTGACCCATGGATACGGAAACCAAACTCGCCCCCTTCCGATCGTGAAAGTGATACCCTTTTATTGATTTCTGGAACAAAATGAAAGATCCATACACACGCATGATTAATTTGTTAGTGAGTTAAAATACATTGCAAAAATAAAAAATAATAAATCTTGTGTGTCAAATCATAATGGACGGAATCATGTACCTAAGCTATTATCCCGCAACCTCCTGTAAATCTCGCCGCTAGCCTTTCGGTGGACCATTCTATGAGTCAAAGCAGTGAACTTCTTGTAGAACTCCCGTTCACTTAGAGTTGACTCACCTGAGCTTGTGCGCGTTAGAGGTTCATGCGCTTGCACGGTATTGCCCCTCCAAACTTGGATTTCCTCGTTTTCCCCAATATAGACCCAAATGCCTGACGTGTAAGGTTCCATATATATCCCAGAGTCATCATCATCAATCGTTGTTAAATCGTGGAGACTCGCGTGTAAGCTGATACTGCTCTGGGTGGCCGCATCCGTTTTGCTCATCTGCTTCGGCCCTCTTTTTACTCCACCTTCGACGTCACTAACGACAGCACGCTCTTCACTTTTTGCTCTTACGCTGGATTTCTTTTTACGATGTTTGGGGTGAGGTGGTTGCAACGGCTGCTGAAGCTGAAGTTGCTGCTGCTGTTGATGAAGGATTTGCTCATGTTTCACAACCTCCGGCTCACTGGCCCTCCTAGCATCAAGAAGCTCTTGCTCTAAAGCACTAGCACATTCCTCAACAAGGACGCTGCTACTACTATCCCGGAATCCTTCTGGGGGTCGCAGGATCACATGACTTGGGGATGGCAAACTACCCCTGCTTGGGCTCTCATTTAAAATTCGTTTCATGACTAGCATGTTCAGTGCAGAGCTGGATGGAACCATGCCTGCGGCTTCGTCTAGGAAGACGGAGTAGCTCCCACTTGAGCTCGACATCGTTTCATGTTCGAACGCTTTAGTGTGTGTGTGGGAATACAAACCTAAAATCACGTTCTCATGGAATTCTTCCTCATTTGTGAGGTCCAGCAAATCGATTGTCCGAGGCGGCTGGAGTGGTGGCTGTTGTTGTTGTGGAGGGGGTGGTGGTGTAGCTTCTGTTGGCAGGTCTATTTCGTCTGTTTGAACGTTGATCTCGTGGATGGACTTTGAGAATTTTGATGAGAGCTCTTTTAACATTGAGTCTAGAAGATAACCGTTTGTTTGGGCGCCCTGTGATACCATGCGCACCTGTCATGATTGTCAGACAAACAAAATTCATTATTATTAAACATGTCCTTCCTTGCTTGGAGTCGCGCGCCGTCTCGAATGAGTCATTACTTTTAGGTTTGGATAGAGAATTCCATACAATTCTATTTTAGAAATCCAAGATTTGAGTTTGACCAAAATGCAATGACTCATTGGCATCGCAACAAAAACTTACCAACTGTCGGTTACATACTTTGTACGACGTCCTCGGTGATAAGCTCAGGTAACTTGGTGGACCTGAAGCTCTCACAATAAAGCTTTCCGTTTGCGTGGATTGTGTTTTCATCAGACTCGAGTTTATCGAGCAAGTGCTTGTAGTTCCCAACAACGGTTTCTTGAGGTAGTCGAATTGCGGATGGGCTTGATAGTAAGGTTGCTGAATTACAGTGGCGGACCCTATTGTTTGGGCTTGTGGCTGTGCAGTGGGTGGAGCTTGGCCTAGTGATTTAAATAAATCACATAAATTTCATTGATTGTTTAAAACGTAACAAAAATAAATAAATACAACAAAAATTGATTTACCTATATACTCACCAATGACTCCGACTCCAACTGCGCCCTGTATTTGTATTTGCTCCGGAGTTTTCCTTCCGCTGTCAAGTAACAGCCTCTCCTGACTAATATTCATATTGCCCCCTAAAGCACCTCCCCTTGCTTGTCGCTGCTCCCCCACAACTATATTCATCGCTTTCTTCATCTTGTGCTCATCAAAAGAGCTGGCAGTGATGGATCTGGCAAGCGTAGAATTATCAAATGACACGTGTTTCCGGGTTGATTCTATTGCTGAAACGGGTGCTGAGGGATATCGGGTCACGAGCATCCGTTGTTGAGCTGCGGACGTGGAAGGTTGTTGAGGGATTGCTGATGATGGGTGGGGTGGTTGGTCCTCATAAGACTCGTTTGGTTGGTCGACGATTCGTTCTACGTAGCGGTGCATCTATTCCAAAAAATAAAATTGCTTTTAAACAAATGTTTCCCAATTTCAATATAAAATTTGAACTAGGTAGTAAAAATAAATCTCACCTCTTCATCCCAGGTGTACCTCTTTGCTTGCTCGTACAAGCTCTCACGACTAACAAACCGACTGCCCCTTCCCCGATCGAAGCCCCTTTCATCAAATTCATAGTATCTAGAGTATCCCCGTCCGTATCCAGCACCATCGTTATCATACTCCCTGGGAGCACCTCCTCTCGCCGCGTATTCGTCGTCATAGTAATTATTCTCGAGTGGGGGTTGCCTTCCGTAGCAAGATGTGAAGAAACCGCTTGTGCTCGTACTGTTATCCCTCTTCTTGCATGGACTCTCCTGAGAATCAAGAAAAGATTGTTTTGCTTTTCCATTGAATATTTTTATTCAAATAACCTTTCTTTTTACCTGGTAACTACTCAGACAACCGAATAGAAATCCAGTGCTCCTGCTCTTCTCGAGTCCTTGCAACGCCCTATCGTTAATACAATACTGTTCCCTAAAGTCCTCCCTGGAGTAAATCCCAGTCAAACTTCTATTTCTATGAATTTGCAATTTACTACTGCTTCCCCTACCCCCCGCAACCCCTCCGCTACTTCCCCCTCCTCTGAGCACCTGATGATGGTAATGACCCGAATGTGAGGCTCCTCCATAGTGGGGATCCTCTAAGCAATTATTAGTATTTCTTCTGGAGGTCTCGTCGTCCGACTGATAGCCGCCTACATAGCGAACCATCACTACCCACCCTCCAAACCCCCCTCCCCTTAAAAAAATTAACTAAATTTTAAAACTTAATTAGCCTCACTTATCATTAACTTAAACTCATTTTTTCGAAGAGGAAGTGAACACAGTTCGGATTGAATTGGTTGAGAGGATTGTGAGATGAGAGTAGGAGGAAGTAAAAGTGGGTACACAAAAAAAGTGGAGCAACTCATGTACGTACATACGACTACAAAAGGATATATAGGAGATCACGGAAGATAGATCAAGAGTTTTTTAGGATCTCTTCGTGATGAGTCGTGGTAGTCGTAGTGAGACTACTATATAGCCATAATAACTGTGTGAGATTCGTTTTTTGTTGGATGGAGATGCTGTTGCATTGCATAACCATAGTTCGTTGGAAGCTTTTTCCCGTTTCTCGGAGGGAGGATGCATTCCCACGAATCCCATATTATTTTTATACTCCAGCTCCAAAAAGAGAGTATTGCATCGAAAAGCAGCAGAAGGGAAATTCCCAAAGTGTTTACTTTTTTCCAACTTCCATTTCATTCTTTCCAACGGATTTTTTTTTTCACAACCGTTGCTTTGCCTGGCCTGGTCTGGTCTGGTCCTGGCCGTGTGTTGTCTTGTGTCGTGTGCGTGCTTCCATGATGGGTTCTGATGTGATCTATGGAATACGATGTGGAATTGTGGAAATGTATTTGTTGTTGTGTAATAATGATAATGCAGAAAGCTGGTTTGTATTGTAACGAGAAGTGTGGAGTGAGGAGGTCTCGCACGTGAGAGTTTTTCAATGAAATGCTTAATTTCTCTTCGAGTGATTGCCTGCTTTGTTTCCAAAGCGAGATTTATTCATAGGGTTCCGCTTTGCTCACTCCACTCCGCTTCACTCGTTCGAAGGAAGCAGCAGGAAGGAAGGAAAAAAACGGAACGGAAGCGACGGTGGTAGAAGAATGAGAATAGAGATCTCATCTCTAAAATTCATTCCTTTCACTTCAGGCTTTCTTTTTAAAATTTATTGCTTCTCCTCCTTCTTAATGCATGAGTCGATTTGATAATGTGGGATTGGATCTGCAAAATGAAATGATAAATAATCCATGCGCTTGTCTTCTTCTTGTCTTATCCCTCATGTCTTAAAATAGGTCGCGGTCGCCTGGAGTAATGCTGAAATGATGCCAAAATTAATGCACAATTGGAATGAAATTTTTTCGAAAATTGGAACGATGAACGAGCAGGCATGCTTTTTGGGTGCACATAAATTTCCTCTTGGAATCAAGTAGAGGAAGAACAGATGCTACGATACGAGCAAGCAAGCGTCGCGTCATTAATTAATTTTTCAGATAATTAATTTCCTCAGAAAGTGTAATTTGTCTTGGGATAATTGAATTATTTATTAATGCACAGTATTAATGAGAACTTCTTATTTATTATTCACGTGTCCCTGACGTGTAACGAAATAAGAGCAGGACGTGAAGTGATTTGTTTAGTGTCTAAGTTACTGGGGCGTTATGAGAATTATCGATTCGGAGAAAATTACTAGTCCAGGAAATTGTGACTGAGACGATCCTTACGTAAACAAATTCATCCTATTTTAATTCATTTTATATGCTACATTTCCCAGATTACTTTTTATTCTCTTCAGTCGAGTCAGGACATGTCACGGAATGAAACAGACACATGACATTTTTGACATGAAATGCAAAGGATATTTTGTGTACTGAAATCATTTTAACTGCAAATACAGTACCAGGATAAGGCATAGAAGGTTTGTATTTCATGCTCCACTTGAATATTACCTATTTCCAGTCACTCAAATCAAACAATTCAGTTTGATTAATGCACAATTAGTCCTAGTCATATTTCAAATGGTTTGAGTGGTGCTTTTGTATACACTCAATAAAAAATAAGACGATCAATTAATTAAGTTCACATTCAGTCGACTTTTGCTTTATTAATATTATATTGTTTGAACCAATATGCTTTTAATCTCTTTAATAATATATCACTTCCCTTCATTCATTATCCTCATCAACGTACATTATTGTTATTATCGTCATCTTTAATTCAAACAGTGGACGTTTCGTTTCCCTCACAAAATAATATTCAGTCTCTTGCTCCATTCCCAAAAAAAAAGAATTAAAATAAGTTTTTATCTCTCTGTATCAGTCATTCCCTTAGCCTAAGAACGTATCACAGTTAGTAATAAAAAAACAACAAAATAATTAGTCAAGCTCTTGCAAATACAAGCGTCATGATGAAAAAAACGATAATATTTTTTTAAGTGAATTAAACAATTGTGGACGGAAGTACTTGTTGAAATATATAAACGAATACTAGTAAATATATAAGCATTATTAAATTCTTTTAAAATAAATAGACAAGAAAAAGAAGGGACAATGTGGTCCAACTGAAAAAACTGAGCTCCACTCTTCCACTAGCTGCATTAATTATGTTTGTAGGGCCGTCGTAAGTAGTTGCTGGAGGAGCGTCACCCCTGCCTCCGATGCCACCACTAGTACTACTACCACCACCAAGGGGAATATCGGATCCTCCAGAACCGTGGTCTCCAGAACCCCAGCCGCCGAGATCTTCATCGTCTGAATCTATATGAGGACCATAGCCGGAGTTGATGTACTCCAAGTCTTCGTCATCCGAGTCGAAACCATCGCCGGAACCTTCGAGATGCATGTCTTCGAGT
>JAHZMX010001765.1:0-11617 GCA_027743895.1 Seira musarum | reverse complement strand
GTAGAAAATTCTACGACAGCTTCAAAGAAGTCAGTCATTTCCCTACCCACCTTATGCGAAGGCATCGAATGCGTGGAAGAGGAAAGTACAACAACAACAACGACAAATATAAATGCAACGGAATTAGAAAATGTTATATCCGATGATGATGTTCGCTAATCAATTATTGTAACTGTAATCTTTAAATTGTTACAAAATTCCTATTGTTCATGGTATAATTAATTATCGTAATAATAATCCAGTACCGCTAATAAGATTTCATCAATAAAATATTTAAAATACTACACGACATCAAGTTCAAGTGCATTGAAATAAAAGGCAAATGTAAACTAAAAAAAATCCCGTTGCCCATTCCATTGGACAAGCACGGCTGCATTGCACGAGGAAATCATAAAAGTTGCACGCTTTCACACACCCCATAAAACATTTGATGTCAATTGTTCTAAACAAGACATTTCCTTATTTTCCTTCGTTTTATGAACTCTTTTTACCGTTAACAATGAAATCGAGAAGAAAATTCGTTACCCTTGTGAGAAGAAGCAGAAGAATTCATCACAATCACAACGCACAACTTTTTTAACGAAATAAATGGTCACCGTATCTAAAATACTTAATGTTCCATGAAACTGAGGCACACTTGACTCACTCAAGTGATTTTAATGACTGGAGCAAACTGGTCCCAATCTCCACATCTTTCATTGCAAATTCAAGAAGACAAAAGAACAACAGCTTGGTTTTATTTCTTGGTTTTCCTCCTTCAAAATCATTTCGTTTCGCATTGCGTGCTCTCTGCGGTTCCCATTCCGGCATGACTATGACTAAATCTGACATGACACCCGAGACGTATGTAATGTAATGTAATAGAATTCTAAGAAAATCATGATTTTTTGTTGTGTTATGATTCAAAAGAAACGTCATTCTTTCATGAAGAAACAAAGAAAACAAAACGAAGTGAAACTTTTGCGAGATTCGAGAAAGATTTATTGACGAAAGAAGGCTGATCAACCATAAATAAAAATATTTGATTCGATTCAATTCGATCAAAATTGGGTTTGATTTTATTCAAAGAAACCCTCATCATGATCGTCATTTTTGAACTTTTTTTCCTTTCCCTTTCATTTCTTTTGGCGAAAACATATCATAACATGTCATGATCATGATATGTACAATTGCTTTTTCCTTTGACTGGCATGACATGGCATTTGATTTTGACTGCGAAATTGCTAAAACGTAATAAAAAAACAAAAGATCAATATTATTCTTTGACAAGTATCAAGATACAAGCAGGAAAAGTGCAGAACTTGTTTTTTAACTTCTCTATCTGCCGTATTTTCTTAATAAAAATTGCACTTGACTTCGGCTTTGGAAGCAGGGATCAAGTGAAACTACTTACACTTGTGATCATTATTACACATCATAATCCTGATCCTGAGAAGTTTCCCCTTTTTTACTGGGAAAATAACTCACATTGCAAATTCGGCTGTCATTATTTCTTCTTGCGATTTCTTTATTACATACGCCGCATCAGAACAAAGGCCGGGTAAATAATAAGATATCATATTTCCCTCTTTTGCTTGCATGACCCAAAACAATTATTTTCTATGGAAGATCCACTTATTCCAATTTCCTTGAAATTCATTTCGTTTAAAGAGGGTATTCACTTTGGAGCTGACTTATGCAAAAAAAAGAGATTTTGATTCGTATAGAATTGAAACCTTTTTCTTTCTATCCCAATGCAATGACGTTTTCCCTTAAAGAAAGGAAGCCGTTTTGTGTTT
Source organism: Seira musarum (assembly GCA_027743895.1). NCBI lineage: Eukaryota > Metazoa > Arthropoda > Collembola > Entomobryomorpha > Entomobryidae > Seira > Seira musarum. Next base: position 9,839 of record JAHZMX010001765.1, on the reverse strand, counting down.
ATCTTATCTAGAAAATTAATTGTAGCAAAATTATCTGGATTTTATGATGCAACACGTGAGTGACGTACATACAATTTATTAAAATTGTTCTAGGTTTACTTTGGGATTACCGAAATTGACATTTGATAATATTCACGAAGACATATCCATTTTTACTAGAAGCAAATTAATTTTCCAGCTAATACAATCCTTATCGATTCACGAAGTCCTTGATCCGTATTTTAATGAGTTCACTGGTCGTGATTCCTGCATGAGATCGTATTAATTTATGCCAAAGCAGATCCATTTTTCATTATTATGCAAAGAGAATTGATGCATTAATTAATTCTAATATTTACGTTGCTCATGCTCATAGTCTGCTCAGATCAGGAATCAGAATGGCCAGAATAATAATCTTAAAAAACAATTTTATTTTCAGAATACTTATTAGATGTTGAAGATAATATTCTAATGAATGATAAGCAATTTTTTCCTTATTTTTTGCTCAAGCATATTTTTGATGTAACAAATCGATACGGAATTTGCTCTCTTTGAGCAAATTTGGTCATTTTGATTTCAAATGACCTTGATCAACAAACTAATGTTTTAATGTAAATGTAATAAAATACTCTTTGTTTTAATAAAATTTTAGTAGAACACTCGTGTATTACGTATGTTCAAAAATTGATATGGGATTTGCATTGTATTCCCATTCAGTATTCAAGACTCACAATCAGTTTCAGTTTGTTTGGATTGTGCTAAAACTCACAAAAACTATAAATATAAATATGATGTTTTGCGTCACGTTAGAAGATAATCTCGATAAAAAAAATAATTAGTCCTTCTAATCTTTCCAATAAAATAATTTGAAAATAATATAAGTTCGCATGTAAATGTTTAGAAAGAAGTAGGTAAAATCCAAAATAAAAAATGAATATTTCGACTTGAAAATAAAAATTGAAACCCAGCCAATATTTAGACCACACAGAGATGTAACAAAAAGGATTGAAGATGTTTGACATTACCTGTCCTCTCCTTTCCCACACTGTTCATGACAAACACTTTCGACAGCTATTTAGGTAATCAATTTATAGTAAACTTTCAAAAAAGAACCTGCAACTCACTTTACAATGCACAAAAACGACTGTAACTGCGACTGTTTTAATTAATGGGAAACTTAAACTTTGATGACATAAGACGAAAAAATTAATTTCTGTTTTAACTTTGTTTGAATTTGACAATTTAAGTTTCGAGTTTGCAGAAATGTGCTAATAAATGATATTACGAATTTCAATTTACAAAAAGGAAAACACGTATGAAAAGAATGAGGAAATATTTCCTTTCCCTTCTTCACTATGACTAGCTAGTACACTCTCAAGTTGTCGACTGAAATGAAACCAAGACCGCACTCAGCACGCGTCAAACAAAGTTTTTTTTTCATATTCGCAAATCAGAAATTGCAATGCAAAAGCAACCCAAGAAGCGTCAACATCAGCGTCATACTTACACGATACTTTTTTTTTGAATGTTTCATAAAAGAAGAGGTTGACTCATCATCAAATAAATCATCATTACCACGAGGCTGGTGATGGTGTACTTATACCACTTACATTTTTTCCCACTTCCCAGAATAGATTTTTTTTTCGTAATGAAAATATCTTATTTGCATTCAATTATCTGCAAGTACTACATTTTATATATTCAGCTTGTCCGTCTCACTCATGTTCCTTCACTAATGTAGCAGCTGCAGCGTAACTACAACTGCTGCTTGCTGATTTAATTAAACACACAAAAATCCTACTTAAGTTGGCAATTGTCAAAAGCGCATACCTGACATATTGTTGCAAAAAAAATGTCATTCATTTCATTGCAGCTTGCAGCACACATATTTTTTTGTGAGATGCAATGCAATGACAAATTGGGAACAAATACAAACGTTCGCTTTCATCGTTTACTGTTCATCTTCACTTTACCACTCATCTCATCTCAACATGATTTAGCTTTTTTTGTTATAATGGGCTATTTGCTATTTCGACGTGTCTATTACTTTTTTTTCAATTGCATTTAGACAAAAAAGAATGCCACTTCAATTTGTACTTGAGTGCAGTGATCCATCTCATAAAACCATTTAAGAAGTAAAAAAAAAAACAGGTGCATCCTTTTCAAGTTATGTTGTGTTCATGTTGTTTGTCAATGTCAAGTATGAAAAGGCAATTCAAGATCATTAAGCTTAAGTAAGTGCACCCAACTCATGAATAAACACAGCAGCGCAACACAAAAACAGACTTTTTTTTGGAAAAGTGGAACAACATTAGCACAAAATGATAAGCATATCATTTCCCCCCAATTTCATCAGATATCGTTTTAATGATAGCTTACTTTATTTATCCTTTTCAAGTTATGTTGTTTGTCAATGTCAAGTATGAAAAGGCAATTCAAGATCATTAAGCTTAAGTAAGTGCACCCAACTCATGAATAAAAATTTATTAAGTATATTCATAAATATAAATTGAGTAAAAAAAATATTAATGTACAGCAGCGCAACACAAAAACAGACTTTTTTTGGAAAAGTGGAACAACATTAGCACAAAATGATAAGCATATCATTTCCCCCCAATTTCATCAGATATCGTTTTAATGATAGCTTACTTTATTATAATCATTGAACAATGGTTGTAGCAATAAAACGCGTATTCCTACAAAAAAATACTGAGCTGAGCTGATAATAGCAAGCCCATTTAAATTATTTAAATTCGGAAACTAGGCTTGACTTGCCTGATTAACATGAGCATTATGATTATGAAAATGCAGGAAGGACACAGTAAAAAATCTTTTTAGATTTCTTTTAAAATTATTTTTTAAGTGCAAATAAGCTTCAAAATTTGCATTAAATTCGCTGTTTTTTATTATGTACATTCAATTCCAATACCCTCGTTTTTTTATCGGTCGTCAATCCCAAGAATTTTTTTTTTCTTTTTTGAAATAATCTTTCCTCATAATGCATTTTTGAAAAAGGAGATTATCATTTGAAACAAGTTATTGCAATTTTCCTTTCCTTTTGAAGTTTTGAAGTGCGACTATACATCAAGTGCAATTTGTATAATGGCTTGATATGATATGATGGGGTTGACTGATCCGATGGATGTGGAAGTCGAATTGAAATTATATCTGAGAAAGTAAATCATACTGAGGAAAACCAAACCAGCATAAATCATTTTTTTTCTTCTCTAGTTTAAGCCAATACTAATAGCAATTTTTTTGAGATAAGATGATAAAAAAAATAAATGTAGGAAGTATGAAACAGTGTTTTAGTCTGAACCTAAAAGTGCCGGTAGTTGAACATGCATATGTAATTTGTCACACAATCTAATTGTAAGTCAAGATATAAGAAAATATGATGGCATAATAAGAGGAGCATACAATCCATGTGCATCCATTTGTAATGTAATGTAACGGTTTGAAACCTAGTGTCACTATCACTTCTAACCTAACATGCAATGCCAAAATAAGTAGTTTTCATCCTGAGTGAAAAAACCGGAAGTTGTAATTGCCCATTATAAAAATTGCAATGGTGACATATGAATGACATGACATGAAATGTGACACCATAAAAAACAAAGTGGTGGAAATTGGCAAACGAGCAATGGAAAATTACAACAAATTGCATCAACAAGGTTTTTTTTTCAAAATCTCATCTAAAGTCGGATCTGGTTTGTGATTGGATAGTGAGTATGTGGTTGAATAATAATAATTATGTGAACTTTGATAAAAAACTTTTTTACCTTTACCTTAGTCATAAATTGTGATCCAAGTTCTTCTTGCTTTATTATTATGACAGGACAATCAAATCAAAACGGAACTCATGTCTCCCCAAAAACTTAATTTCTATTTCCTCTAGGCACTCTTACCACTTTTATGAAGCAAATATTAATACAACACAACTTGTTTTATTGATCACGAGGAAGATGGAAAATTGCAAAGGAATGCAATATAAATACCTTCACGGCACCTGCAAAGTCACCAAAATGAGATGTATGCCTACGTGTACTTCAGTTATTCACGAATGAAACTTATACAGCTTGAAAACTGCAACACTTGTTCCCCCATCCTCATGAACTCATATCACATTTCACAGAAGTGAAGGAATTGCACAAAAAATGATCCAAATCTCAAAACATAATACAACAACGGCAATTTTTATAGTATCTTCTTCGTATAAAAGACTAAATAGAAGGCCAATTTTTATCAATTTTGGTTTGATCAAATCACTTAAAAATCTTTCTTCGGTTTTTTTTGTGAACCTAAACCCTAGAGCAAACAAGCGGTTTCCTGTGCACAAATTCTTAAAAAGGAACACGAAACGCAACACAACTTGATTTTCCTTTTCGATCCAATCTTTTCATTTTCCCGTGCGTTTTCCCTGCAAATTGCAACTGCAGTTTCGGTTCAATTCTCTTGTAATTTTATGAAACTTCTACCTCACTCTTTTTTTCGATCCAATCTTTTCATTTTCCCGTGCGTTTTCACTGCAAATTGCAACTGCAGTTTCGGTTCAATTCTCTTGTAATTTTATGAAACTTCTATCTCACTCTTTTCCTTACTGAGGCACGATCAAAAATTCCTTGAGTGGGAAAAAGCTCTTCTTCTTCTGTTATGTTGTAATACGATGATACAAGATTCTTTTTTTCAAAACGGCTTCTCTTGTTTTGTTCTAGCTCATCTCCTCTCGGTGAAGTAAATCAAGAGCAAAAGTCGTGTCCGTGTCTATCGTTTCGTTCTATCAAATGAATATTTTTTTATCGTAATGAAAATGAACAAATAAAAATACAAGCAGCTTTTTTTAAGGCGAGGAACCAGAAATGAGACGTTGACTCTGACTCTGTCATGTTATGATCTGATCAGGATAAAAAATTATAAAGGTTTTGGCAAACTTTTTTTTTGCAAACGGTTGCTCTTGTAAGTAANTTTTTTCAAAACGGCTTCTCTTGTTTTGTTCTAGCTCATCTCCTCTCGGTGAAGTAAATCAAGAGCAAAAGTCGTGTCCGTGTCTATCGTTTCGTTCTATCAAATGAATATTTTTTTTTATCGTAATGAAAATGAACAAATAAAAATACAAGCAGCTTTTTTTAAGGCGAGGAACCAGAAATGAGACGTTGACTCTGACTCTGTCATGTTATGATCTGATCAGGATAAAAAATTATAAAGGTTTTGGCAAACTTTTTTTTTGCAAACGGTTGCTCTTGTAAGTAAACTTGCTCTGGCTCTGGCTTCAACTTCGACTCTTCTTCTTCTTTTGCTTCTGGCTTGGCTTGGCTCTTGGTCTGGTCTGGTTGGTACTTTTTTATGACGAAGAAGAAGAGTGAAATAAGGAATGGATTGAGGTATGCAATGCAATGAAACTTATAGACAAGTCACGTTCAGTCAGGTTCTTTTAGGCTTAAGTTATTCGATGGATTATATTATTATGTGAATAATAATTTTTGTATTTTTATTTGCAACTGAATAAAAAAATGATTAAGATTACGATGTGATTTGGAGAAGAAAATGGATGGATGAAATGAAATGAAGGTTTAATACCGGCTCGGCTTCTTTGGCGAGGGTCTCAGCATGTCTGTGGATCAATGCCATTATTATCCTATCTCAAATCATAATCATAAGTTTTATGTAAGGTTTATGAAAATCAAAACTGATCGTGAGTTTAACAAGTAATGTAAGTACGTAGGTAGGCATGTGGGGAACGGTGCAAGTGCAGCGATTATTTATACAATGAGAAAGAATGTACGATAAAACTGCAAAGTCGTTAAATGAGGCACCCACACTACACATAACAGTGAAGGACGAATAAGGGAAAAAATTGAAGTTTGCAATTACATTACAAACTACTTGTAAGTGTGTACTCCAAATGTTTGTGAATGAGATTGGATGAATGAATTGGTCTTATGATGTCATTATCGCGCTATTTCATTCAATAGAAAATAATTTGCCGAAGGAACAATTGAGAATGGATTAGAGGAGGACTGTTTAGCTCATTAGTAATTAAAGTTGTATAAATGATCATTAATTTAATGGTGACAGTACGGCAGTAATCGAATTTAGGTATTGATTAGTCTATAGGTAGCGCTATGAAATATTCCTCATTTCCTTTGTCCCCAATGGCGAATTCCAGGGAACTCTCATAATATGCTTGACCTTTCCGCCAGTGGGAGATTCCACCACAGATGGTACAAGTGCAGGCTTTGTGCTTAATTGTGGGGTTACCCCATGCCAACTCTTGAATACTCACCTTACGAATTCCCTTCTTGCGACATTTATTTTCCCGATCAGGAATACCAAAGTCTTCGCCAAATTTGGAGCGGAAGTACTCAGCGATCTGGTTTTTTGTTACTGTTATATTGCCCGTCTGAAAAGGGGAAGAAGGTAAAAAAGTATGAGCTTTACGGATTTGATTCTAAGTTTCACAACGGAAACGGTCCCTTTAGTTCAGTTTTTGGTTACCATCTGAGACATTAAATCGTATATGTCATCGGGCAATTCCTCAAAGTAATTTCCATACTTTGCCATAAACTCGTCAATCTTCTGATCGACCTCACATGCACTGAAGTGTGAATGAAAAGATGGGGGCTAATTACGGATCTCAAATGCATTGGTTTTTAATTGAACGTACGCATGTTTCTCGGCTGTGACTATGACTGTAACGTGTATCATCTTCACGCCCCCCAACTCCTTTGTCCCCGCACCAACAATGTACGCAAGTTGCTCCCGATTCCGGAAGTGCAAGAGCGCTTGGTAGTTCATAAACTTGGAGGCTGCGATAAAGCATTGTGCTTGGTGTTCATCACTCTCAGAACTTTTGCCCAGAATGTATAGATTCGTCACGGTATTGTTGTAACCGCAGTTCGCAAAATTTTTTACCCGTACGCATGTCTCGCCCGGATGGTGTATGTTTCTCGGCTGTGACTATGACTGTAACGTGTATCATCTTCACGCCCCCCAACTCCTTTGTCCCCGCACCAACAATGTACCCAAGTTGCTCCCGATTCCGGAAGTGCAAGAGGGCTTGGTAGTTCATAAACTTGGAGGCTGCGATAAAGCATTGTGCTTGGTGTTCATCACTTTCAGAACTTTTGCCCAGAATGTATAGATTCGTCACGGTATTGTTGTAACCGCAGTTCGCAAAATTTTTTACCCGTACGCATGTCTCGCCCGGATGGTGTAGATCATGCCGAGGAATGGAATTCCTCAAGGGCATTTGCTCCGTCGAAGGACGAAAATCCATTTCATCTAGGGTAACCGCAAGGTCCTGGAAGAAGGTCTCGGGCACGTTACCAGACAGGTCAACTTTCACATATGTCGACATTTTGTGGGAGTTGACCATATTGCGAAGGTCAGCGAAGGTGAGTTCCCTGGCTAGGCCAAGGCAGTCGATTGTTATTTCCTTATCATAGAAGAAGATATTATCGATGAATTGATTAGTGAGGTTGCCAGGATCCGCCAGATCCTTCTCCATCACGTGCTTCAACTCTTCCTTGGCTAAAAAGAATGCGTTCTCCGTAATCGGATCCCCAAACACTTTACGCACAATTTTTCCTGTAATATCTTCAAGGTGTGTGGGAAAGCCCTCGATCGTGATTGAGATCACACCTTTCTCCTTCCTCAACACCGAAAAATCCACACCTGCTCCGGAGAATTCTGTTTTGTACTTTGCCAGACTTTGGGAGATGTAGAGAGTCCAAAGCCAGTTCAAAGTGGAGCCTCTTGCTGTCCTCGCCCTGTGTTCAGATGTGTGAAATTTGATGAGCACAGTCGCCCTGTAAGGATCCAAGGTGGAATCCTGATGTCCTAAGTGAATACCCGATATCTTTGGGGTAGCTGTATTTCCTGTCAGATCCATTCGACTCTCGAATTTCAGAGGGGTTTTCGGATCGATGTTTCCGTGATTTACTGGAGCGATGAGAAACCTCAAAGAAGGGTTTGCATCATCCAAATCCCCTCCTCCACGGTTTTGAACTTCATTTCTCAGATGATCGACCTCTGATTTTAAATATGGGATTATCCTTGGCAGAGTGAAAACTCCAGCGTAGTTATTTTCCATTGGAGCTATGTCGTTAATTATTGCAGATCGGGGAAGGCACAAATACCTTGCTTTTGTGTAAGGTTCTTCTTGAATCTTTAGGTCGTTTACTTTCTCTTGAAACTCTGACATCTTCACCTCCAGCAACTCATTCTTTGGGAGTGTTTCAATAACAGTGACTCCTGGAATTTCGTCATCTTCTGAGGGAGTTGGATTCAATCTTTTAAGGGCATCACGGATTCGAGCAAAGTTTAAATTTGCGTTTTCCCACGAATCAAAATTGATGACTTCCTGTGGCCGTTCCACATTCTGCATCCTCACTGCACATTCCAACGTCGTCTGTATATTGGATTTTTGAGATCCGTAGTGAAATTCTCTTAACTGTACGATCCGGGTTTGATCAAAGTAGTCCTTAATCTCTGATTCATTTAATTGCTGAAGATACTTGGTGTACTGGAATGTCGTCTCCTGAATTCTGACCGTGTTCTCCGGAATACGACCTTTCGCAGTCAGTTTATAATCAATTTCAAGAATAACTGCGTATGGAGTTTCGTTGTGATTAACTTCAGCGTTATAAATCAAGCCTTCGTCTTTGAGAAGACCGATAAGTCCCTTCTCGGAGGTGTTGGCCAGTAGCAGGTTGATCAAGAGCATCGTCTTATCGTTCTTATCCTTCATCCAGACTTCAGCGGTGAAGATGCCAAATAAGGGCCAACTATTCAAGTTTAAAATAATTATAGAGCAGAAAATCAATTCAGTTTATCGTTTAATGTAAACCCTCACTTCGGAACGGTTAGAAATTCCCTCGAGGAAAATGTACCTTCCCTCCAAATCCAGTTTCAATTGATGATTTGCGTCGTTCTGCTCCGTTTTGTGTCGAACCTCCCTCGTACCCTCATTCAGATTTGAGAAATGTTTAAGCGTGAGTTTCTCCAGCTCATCAATAGGCTTTGTACTCTAAAAATGCGAAGCAAAATGTGATGATAATTCATGTGGAGACTGTTAGGTTCTGATTCTAATTGTCATGAACGTACGTACATTAATGACAAGCGTCATCGCAGATGCGACATAGTTATTCTTAATGTTCTTCTTCATCTCTTCAAAAACCATGTTTGTCTTACTTCCCCCAAGTGTTTCTAAACTTCCAATCCAGAAGTTTAAAAATGGATGGTCAATTTCCTGAGAAAATGTGCATGCGACATGAGTAAAGACTAAAGGTTTACGAAGTTCAGATCGCTTGATGTGGAATTCATCGTCTAAAACATGAGCTTCCCGTTCGAGGAATTCCAGCTTCATCAAAGGATTTGTTAGCATCTCAGAGAAGCGTTCAAGATTCTTCTCGAGAATCATATCCGGAACGAGGTTGTAGTAATTTGTTGTAAACTGGTTTGTCTCCGCATTTGCAAGTCCAAAGTTAAAAAGTAATTCCCAGAATTCCTCTTCCCTTGGAAATTTCTCCGATCCGTAGTGAACTAAATGTTCGGTGAAGTGCGCTAGACCCTCAGCACCTTCAGGATCCTGAAGACCACCAATGTTCACCACCATAACCACGACTGTTGTTGAAGCTTTCAACAAACTGCAGTCGTTCTTGGTCGAGTTGTTTGAAAGCTGCTGGCGATAACAAAGACGACGCTCCGGTTCTCCGCTGGGGGGTAAAGTAGGAGATTCACCAGCTTCCGTTTTCCGACTGATGAGCAATGCGCTCAGACCGTTTGACAGTTTAATCAATTTGTACTCATTCGGGTCATTTTGGGACTTTATTGGTGTATGTGACTCAATGATTCTCACG
>JAHZMX010001764.1:0-12956 GCA_027743895.1 Seira musarum | reverse complement strand
TGCATTAGCTTTACTTTTTGGCAGGACCGACACTAATTAAGTAAACATCTAAAGCATTGACGGCTTAACGAATTCCGTTAGTATTCGCGAAGGATCTCCAAATTCCAAATCCAATCTAATGATAATTCCATTCCACGCAAAAGTAAAATCAGGGCATGTGTTTAGCTTTGGATAAACGGACAGGTAGGTAAGTAAACAGCGTCATGTCACCTTGTAAGTGGGCCTTCCTCTTTAGAACTTTTATCATGATGAAGCAGTGGAACAATTCCAATAAAGATATATTCATTCTTTTATCCACCTTATGAATCTGAAGAGCATGTTCCCATTATTAGCAGGATTTGTTGGTGTTTTGTACACACTTATCACTCACTCACTCACACTCACTTAATCTATTATGCTGTATGCACATAATATTGAGTTGGCTCATGCTAATCCTTGAACCATTAACTCGATTCATGACACGTAGTTCCTCACTTCTTCACCAAAAACGTCTCAGCTCAGATGGCCTATCATTTCATGGGAATAAGTATTTATTACCAAATTTTCACAACTTGCCACTTTTAGATATATAGCTCATCCATCATTTCGCGTCCCGCATGTAGTAAGCAAGTGAACAGAACAACAACAACTACTGTGTAATGTCGAGCCTAAATGGCTCATGTTTATCAAAGGACTACTACTATACCACTGCAACTGCACTCACGTACGTACCTCAATTCATCATAAGAAGAGTTCAGAGGGTCTGAACTTTCTTTACTTAACACTTCGATAAATGCAGTTTTATCTTCGTACATGCTGACATAAAATGACCACAGCACAATCCAAATTAGATTAGAATGAGATGGGATGCTGAGCAGAAGTACAAGATTTACTCACAAACGTGCGAAAGGAAGCACATATATTTGTATCGTATAATGAATTCTGTAACAACTGTATTAGCGTAAGTAAATACACCGCCTTGAAGTGGTGAAGTCTTCTTGAACAAAGTAAACATTTACTTGAAATAAGGACAAATTATGGAAACTAAACGCAGGCAGGTAAATAATGTCTTTTTGTTGTTTCCACTTGAAAGAGGCAGAGAGCAGAGGGAGTTCAAAGTAGGGGATCAACCGACCCTGCCAAAACAAAACGTGTAAAGGCCTTAAATAACACAAGACAAACTTTTCCTATTGACCCATGGGAGTCCTACATTTCTAACAAACAAGTCAGCAAAAAAAAAGTGGAAACAAGAAAGGAACCGTCAGAAATGGGAAACGAAGGTTGTGTTCTCATCATCATATTTACTTGAAATGCTCCTGCCCTGAATATTTCTTAAGAACGATTGAACAACAAACGTACTTTCGTATGGTAGGATACACAGTCAGCCTAAACCTTATTAAAAACTTCCTAGAGTTCATAGATCTCCATTAGGTTTGTAAAGAGACGAATTAGGGATGCCGACATGGAGAAAAACTTTTTCTGGAACAAAAAAAAGGACTCGATCGAAACGTTCCAGTTTACATGATCCGATCTGGTCTTTTGTTCTGATCCAAAATATTTCTATCGCTTGAATAAAGCCTTCATTAGATATGGCAAGTATAATGGAACACGTATAAAATGCGCATGATTTCTTATTTTATAATTGCATTACAATTTGAAATGACTTACTTTGCTCAAATGAGATGCTAACATGACTTTAATTTAATGTTATGTTATGGCGGTGGTTATTACAAATTGTGGGACTTTCGGGAGTCACAAATGAAAGACCATCTATGAGGAGATCATTTCAAAGAATCTTTCAGTCTTTTAATCTCCAACGACGAAGATGATACATGAAGTGGTGAAGCGACATATTCCCACCACATTCCTTCATCTCTTTTTTAAAGTATTTCTTAACTCCAATAATAGAAATCAACAATAAAGACTAACAATTAATATTGCAGTCTCTGAGACGGAGACCCTTTTCTCACACAGAATTTTTTTTCTTCGTGCTGTACTGACAAAGAAAAATTCTTGCGTCAGTCTGAGAGTTGTGCTTATATTCGATCATAAAATTAGGAAGGAAGCCCTTTTCAAGTGCAGTTCATTCCTCAACTAGTAACAAGAAAAATTTTACCCTACAATAATAAAAGCTTCAAAAATGTTATTTTGGGTAACCCCAACTTTTTAAAAGCTTAAAACACTTTACTCATGCTGCACCAGTAAAAAAACGGAATGAGGTACATGCACACAACAAGACGAGTAAATCCCAAAAATGGTATTTAAAGTTTTTAGGTACACATGTTTGTGCCAGTTTATAGAAAACACATAGCCAGACTTAATAGCATGGCATGCGCAAATGAATCCTTCATATTAACACTGAATTTTCTGAGCAGAGACGCATAATTGTCTCCAGCATTCAGTGATCGAATAGTCAAAAAAATCCTCATTCTTCCTCATTTCAAATCGCCCATGTCAAACAAGAACATTTAACTTGAACAGCAGTACTAAATGTTTACAATAGTTGAGGGGAATTTTCCACATGAAACTCTTGCCAAGATTACTATGCGGTTTCATTATCTGCAATTAAGTTTAGTTTTATGTTTACAATTAAACTACCAGAGTGTGCAAGAAATGAACCCTACCTACCTACCTAAACTAATATGAAAGAATACTATCGCCTCTGAAAATTTTATGCTTTATATCATCATCATTACATATTTGAATGGTTTCATTTTCCTCGTTTTTTTGTTTACCTACAACCACCTCTCTCTAAACCTTGCAAATACGGTGGATGAAACATCAAAACAATTCCGTCTAACTTTTTGTCCGGTTGAACAAAGTCACATAACATTGCAACCCACGCTCTTTTTGTTATTTACTGACTTGATGCCAAGTTCAACCTTCAGAGAAGCAAGCAAACAGAAAATATGTATGTACGCTTGTATCAAATCACATCATCACGCTTTTTATATCCCTACGCAAATAGAATAGAGAAACTACTGGATATTTTATGCTAAAATTGGTAGAGCATCATAATATCTCGTGGATCTAGTCGATTTTTTACCTGCTTTTATGCATTCATTCGTAGATTTTATCAAACTTAAATTTCTCAAATGGTTGTTATTTTTGACCGTCGTGTATGTACTATTACTTATTTGCCTTTGATTTCTAACATTGCGTGCCAAATTCATCTCTACGTCATTTCGCCTTTGTGGACAAGATGTGTAAAAAAGAAGTCCAGACGCATACTAGAGAAGGGCAGTGGAGCACTGGGCGTACTTAATTCTCATTCCAGGGCAAAGAGGTATGCAATTGGCAATGAAATAAATGATTTTAAAAGAAGTTCCCTTCAAACTAAATATGACTTTTGCCATTATATCATCATGGACGGTTTAAAAAATCACTGAACTGGCCTAATTCAGTTTATTATGAAAGCATGCCCGGGATATAACTACTTATGGAAGTGATGTGATTCGTTTTAATGATTTTCATCTGCCTTCCAACTCAAAGTGATGGGTACAAGTCGGCCACATACATATTCATCTGATAAAAGGCAATCTAAAACAGACCAATTTTGTGGATTCATTAGGTATGAAACCCTCAAATTATAAATCGTATAACGCCACTCGATTTTGCCTCGATGTCTGTTTGCATGTTACACTATATTTTTTAGAAAATGAATCCGTCTATTATGAATTCCAGTATGGAAACATGAAGGTTAAATTAAATCTGTGCTACTAGTGTGAGTGTGTGGTTAGCATTGCAAAATGTTATACCGCAAAAACTTTACTTTTGCCAGGCCAGGCTTGGCTGCTTATAGTTGATGTAGGCAAACAACTTTTTTTTTTGACGAACTCACTTTATCACCATCCATCAAACTATCCTTCCAGTCAAAACACTCCTGACATCTCACAACTCACAATGCTCTATATTGTGACCGAGAAGTGAAATGATTGTTATGATTATTATTGTGCATGATTACTTTAATAAGCCTGCACAATCCCATCCACTTGCTAAGTGTGTTTTGCACTTTCGAAATTTGCGACAGCGTCACCAACAACAAGTTTAATGGGATTAACTAGTCTTGTCCATACATTTTTTTTCTGCAAAGTGGAAGTAAAACCAAAGGCCAAATATAACACGTTCTGGTTTTAACTGGGTAAATGAACAACGAAAGCTTACAAGATTAATATATTCCAGAGCTTTAAAAAATAGTTTGTCCGTACGTGAGCGAGCGAATGTTTAACCAATAAATATGCGCATTCATTTCCAACACCTCTCGTAGCCTTTTAAAATGAGTGAAGTGCGAGCTCAACACAAACTCAATGCATTTAAGTACCGTTGTGGTGTGTTTTCTGTAATATTAGTGCATATACATACATATTTTGCATAATTTATATCTCGTAACCTTCTTTGTTTGCTTACAACGTTGGAAAATTTGGAAGAGTTAATTTATGGTAATGACAATTTAGGACGGTGATTGTGAGATTGCGTTTAACGATGTTGTTGTATGTTGGTGTGGTGCGGTGTGGTCTAGTGGCCAAATTCATGTGGGAAAATGCATCATCGGTTGGAGGATTTTTATTTATCTTTATAGTAGTAGGCATCGTTTTTGACTATGACAAAATATTTCCAAGCCGAAGCAGAACCACTCATTTGTGGCTTAATTGAACACAGGAAAAAAAATCAAAGAGGAATTATGACAAGCAAGCACCATCATCACAAATGGCCATGAAAAGAAGGTATTCAAATCAAAATACAGATATTACGTTCTGTATGACTTACTTGGAAGAAACATCTTCATTTTTTTCATTGAAATTTCAGCATATAATACACGCTATATCAAAACTTTAGGAACATCTTATTTTGGCCTGAATTTATCTAGAGCAACCATTACTTGTAGGCATGAGCAATTCCAGGAATTAATGGTTATTAGCAGTGTTGATTTATTTTGCCTGAATTTCTTTGAAAATGACTGTTTGCTTGTCTTGATATTTATGTAAAGTCAAAGTGTTTGACATTAGCAAGCATGCAAATACACGAATAAGAGAAGAGCGATGCAAAATGCCAGCAAAAATACATCACAATCAACACATGAGCATGTGTATTTAAGACAGTTTGACCTTCCACTGATGAAATTAATGTGCAGTGGAGTAAACTAACATAAGTACGAATCTTGAAGACGATTATGCTATCTAAACCAGAAACACGTATCTACTCCCTTACTTACTCACACAGTCAGCTCTGAATGTTTATGATACACGATAGGTAGTCATTGTAATTCTCTGGAAAGTCTTCTTAAAAACGCTAGAGACACAATCAGCTACAAAGAAATGTGAAAAATCTTGTACCAAAACAGTACATCACCATGATTAAATTTCATTTCACAACGGCAAAATGCTAATTACTTACTACGACGTACACTGTTTATTACAAGAATACAAATTTCTTTATGGAAGGCTTTCTGAGCGCTTAAGATTTTCTGTCCTGCGGCCATGCCTCAAATATTGTGTATGACATGTTGTCCACATACATAATCAGATTTGGATTGCAAAAAAATTCTTAATAAAAGTTGACAAAAACGAAAATACGCAGAAATGACAAGGTGTTTTAATTTCAAGTCAAGTCACAATGTCAGCGGATTAATGTTTCTGGGTTAAAAAGTGCTGACAAGGTAAATCACTCGATCTTGCTTTGTGATGAAATATTGATGATTATCTTGAGAGAACGGAGACGTAAGAAAAGTTACAAAGGGAGACGCAACACATCATTTTTGTGCATTTTTTTTTGACAAGCTTCGACTTGAAAAAATGTCTTCCAATTCGGGAAAGGGATTGGATTGGAATGTGTTGTCATTTTCGCAAATCTTTACATGTATCTTCTCGCTTGTCTGACTCCAAACTTGCTGGTAAGAACATGAATACATCATCAATTGAGTCAAACTCAAAACAACTCTGCCAGTGCCACATATAGCGTATGGATTACTAGATGAAATGAAAGTGAAACGTGGACAAACCAAAATATTGGCTAGCTACATTTTAGTAATTTTAAAATATATAGCTTTCATTCCAACACTTTCCTTGGGCAAAATTTCAAAAATCGAAAAGCTAATTACATATTCTCATCTTTTTACATTTATGCCATCAGCAAAGTCAAAAAGCAAAAGAGACCGATTAGATATATATTTACTAATAAATGAAATGTTCATGCTTTCAGTGGTTTTACCAAGCTCTTACAACTTCCAGAAGGCAAAACTCGATATGTTTAATGATAATTGCTTAAAGACATCTTATGACAGAATACACAAGAAGCAAAGGTAAGGTGAGAAGTGTTCTTTGTTACAAAATGTTTCTTGATTTAAGACGCAAATATTTTATTACACGATAAAAATTTCATTCCTTATATGGCACAAAATTATGAGTTTTGATAGAATATCGGGAGCGTCACTTCTATCCTTTGGGCCAACTTTTAAAAAATGCCTCAGTGATATCTAAACCTTATTATTATTTTTAAAATGTTTTTGCATTTCATTTGATCAAAGCATACTAAAACATGAAGTACATGTATCATCAACTGAAATCTCATGATAGTATGAGCATATAAAAAAATCTCTTTTCATCAACCAGGAAGTTTGTAGCGTATTATTTGCACTTGACTCCCCATCATTCTCACACACAAGGACATCCATATATTTGCTCCGTGTGTAACCGTGCCACATGTATATTAATTTTTACGTGCCTATGAGGTTTTCCTTAAAAGTTATTGCTTAGCGTCTGCCACCAACTAAAAGGATTTTTTTCCTGGTAATAACTTCAAAGCATCATTCAATACGCGTGTGTTTTTTCTCGGATTTTGACGAAGCAGAAGCCCAAGGAAAATGCAATATACCTACGTAATAATAACCTTCGCACATGGATTAATACCTACCGGAAAACTTGATACATTTAGATTGATCTATCTAAAGCACGTTGTGTTTCGAGTGACTACTGGGCTACTATGCACCACTGACAGTTACGCAATAGTGTAGTCATCAAGAAAGTCAGGAATGGACTTTTGCTTTCATCACACGCATACATCTGCTCATTTCACTCACTCGCCTATTAAATTTTTTTATCGCTAGGCCCAACAGAAAAAGGAAAAGATTAATTCATAGCAATTTAATTTAACTAAACAAGGTAAAAAAAAGAAGTCGGACCCATCTTTATTGTTATGACTATGACCGTTCTAGGTTGCGTTGAAAAACCGGATGGAAGTGAGCAAAACAAGAGAGAAGAGTGAGTGCAATGCATTGCTTGAATGTGCATGTTCAATTCATAAGTAAACAAAGAAAAGGACAAGATGCAAACCTACCAAACTAGAATGCGTATATAAGGGAGTACCTATACGCACGGAACAAGAAAAGAAGGTATCAACATTAAAGCGGAGAAGATTTTTTTCATGTAATGAAGACAGATATACAAGACCGGAATCATTCATTTTCATTCATTCCTCTCCTGTTTCTGAAGAAAAGATGTACCACGAGGCAAAAAGAGGGATGATGAGTGCACATCTGTCATGTCCATGTGTTCATGTTGCAGGAAAAGTATGGGATATGATGGAGGAGACTTACGCATTGTGTTGCATAACTCGTTATAAATGCACACTTTCTTCATCTCAGAATCTCTCATGCTCATCTTGAATGCAGCAAAAAAGGCATGTGCCCTGGAGTATTTAGATGCATTTTTGTATGAAACAACTTATTTTACCTTATTATTCTCCTTCAAGAGAGGAAGAAAAAACAATTTTCAAGCTTTGCTCTCTTTGTCTTCACCTTTTTTGAAGTGGGGAATGCAGTGCGATGTCTCCTTAAGAGGACTTTTCTCGAAAAGTCATGGCCAAAGCAAGATAATAAAGGGGAAATAGATTCTATCTTAATGTCGAAGGTGTGTGCACATTCACTCAATGTAAATCTTTATGCTTTGCTTCTTCTGGTCCAGCAACTTTTCACTTTACCTTTAGTCTTCCTATCTTACCCCAGAGATATTATTCGGACATCGTCTTGCCACATCTATATAATAAATTTTTTATGCCTTTGGAGAAAACCATATTTTTCTTCGCTCAAAAAACCAGTCAAGCCAAAGTAAAACCACATCAGAAGAAAAAAATGATATGAGTGGATATTGGTCTTTACGAGGGAAACATTGGTTTCGCAAAAATTGGTTCTCTCCTCATAAAACGGTGTTATCAATTGATTAATTTCATATGGCAACCGTTGTTTTTCCTGTGCTTTGATCTTTCTGAGTATGGCTGGAGAAGGAAGAAAAATGAAGATGGATAAAAGCTAAGGTTGAGGATCCAGTAATGATGCCCATCAAAACCCACCCACACTTTTTTAGCAGCGAGAAGCAAGGATATCCTCCATCACATTTCCTTTTTTGGAGCATTACATACGGGTTAGTCACCAAAGCAAATACAAATGTAATGGAGACGAGACAAAAGGATAACTAGATTTTTCGGGAAAGTATGTATAACGATTTGTTCACATACGCTGTAGCTTTTGTACAACGACAATAGTTACCAAAAATAACGAATGTGTGGGCTTACCTTGGAATTTGATATTGTACCTATTAAAGAGTATGCTAGGTAATACCTATTTGCTGCCACGCCACGAACTTATATGGTATTTGTTTTCGCTTGGAAACGACTAGGAAGTGAGACGTGGAAAATGACGGAAATGAAGTGTTTATGACGGTTGACTGCTACTCGTGTTATTAATTTGAAGAAGGAGCCGTGAAGACTATACATATCATCATGATGATCACCATGAGAATCGTTTTGATTTGCGCTTAAAGTACAAAGCAATTGAACGAAGCCTAACAAAAAAATTTTTTTCTGGATTTGTTGAAAGCCTCTCTAATAATATGAGAGTTTTAGATTTGACTTTTGCTCCATCCTCCTACATCCTCTTTCTACTAATGAATTTGCTACGATTTTTTGTATGCCTTCGAAAGAGATAACGGATTTCATGAAATTTACCTCTTAGAACAAATTAAATTAGGAAAGTTTTTAGGAAATGCCTACGCACTAGTAAATCTAGTTCATCTGGAGAAAAAATGTTAAACATTTTCCTTTTTCATCCCTAGCACACCCCCACACTTCAGACTTAATATCCTGCTTAATGGAAAACTGGTGATAGGCCACGTGCCAAGACGCGAGTTCACAACTTCTTCCCGCTCCTTTCCCTACGGGCATTGTGCATGTCTTGTTTTCAGTTTTGCTTCATCAGGGAAACAATGCATGTTATCTGGTTACCACTACTAGTCCTACCAAATACCACCATCATCATCACCAAAATAAATCGTACAAGACGAAGCACACGTTGTTCTCCCCTAATCAACCTTTTCTTTCCCGGATACACTTCCAATATGTGGTGCATATCATATATGTACTCAAAGATGCAATTGCCGTGTGTGGAGTGGAGTGGAGGTAATTCTCCGTATTTTAGTACGTGGCGAGAGGTGCACACACATGCTTCACTATCCCATCATCTTCCGCACAGCTTGCAAGCAACAACGGCACACACAGGCAACCTTTTTATGACAGCTTAAGAATCTTGCGGGCAATGTATCACTTGGATGTACATCTGCTCTAAAAATATGCAAACATACGTCTCCCCTCCTTTAAAATTAATAATTTAATCCTACACTAACAAGATTCCTTTCTTTTTATTGAGTAAACGTCTTAATTTTTCCGTTGCTTTTTACTTGTAACCATTTATCTCTGTTTAAAAAATTGATTTTAATAATAATTGCATGTACGTAGTGTAGGCAGGCACATTACCGCTACTGAACTTTTTTATTGGTAAAGGGATTTCGTTTATTGCCCTTGGGATAGGAAAATCGCAATTATTTGTACATTAACTGGTTGAGAGAAAAGATAGCGTTTTATATTAGCGTTTATTATCAAATACTTTTATTCCTCTTTCTCTACTAAAGAGGATGCAAGCTCAGTAACTATCTTGCAGACCGTGACCGACGAAAGAGAAAAAAATATTCGTGTTTGTGGAAATGTAATAATGAATTCATACTTAAAAGGATTATTGTGATAGATATTTCAGTAATGTTCTAGGCATTTTTCTTTGCATGTCATGCCAAAATACCTGAAAACTGCAAAGATTTTAAATACTTTTTTTCTCAAAAGTTCTCTGTATTTTTAGATCCTCGTACAAACTTTTTATGCTATTTTTGTGCAAAACCAACAGCAAAGCTAGTTTAACTTTATTATTTGATCTTGATCGATGAGATAAGGTGAGTCGCTTCCGTCCTCAACAAAAAATGAAGTGAGTGAGTAGGCAGGTAAGCAACTCCATTCATTTTTTTATCATATCAGAAGCAGACGTGAGCCATTTTGTTTTAACTTTAGCGTTTTATTGTTCCCATCTAAATATTTTTGCTCTTGATGTTCATACACTTGTTCACCTTTCCGTATAAAAAATCATTGCAAAAGTGTTGATGATAATAAAATTATATCTGCTGTGCTTTTGCTCTGGCTTTACCACCTTTGATTTCATTCTTTAAATTGTCC
Source organism: Seira musarum (assembly GCA_027743895.1). Lineage (NCBI taxonomy): Eukaryota > Metazoa > Arthropoda > Collembola > Entomobryomorpha > Entomobryidae > Seira > Seira musarum. Next base: position 2,432 of record JAHZMX010001764.1, on the reverse strand, counting down.
AATCGTTTCACTCTACTTAGGTATTGCCATCAACGTTTTTTTTTCATAAAAACATTTCAATAAAAAATGCTAGAAATTACTTCATGGTATTCGTCGCTGGAGGATTTAATTCGTTGAAGAATTCATTATGACTTTTGAGCTAAATACAAGCCTGTCTGCATGTATTCATCAACAAGAGATTCTGCCGACTGATTTTGATGATCATCATGATGATAATGACAGTGAAGATGCGCGTCTCGCCGTATGTGTGGGCAAACCAGGTGCCACAAGTTTAATACGAATCCACAATGATTTGAACATTTAAAGCCACAAAACTGGAGAAAAAAGTTGTTTTTTATATAAAAGATGAAATTGAAACTCAGAACCAACCTTGGAGGATTTTTATATGATGATGGATGGAAGATGACATAAGAGAATGGATGTTTGCATGCTCCACTGCAAATTAATGCAACGAAATGCGAAGCTAGGTATATATGTATGTCTTAGTAAAGATTTCTAGGGTGAATGTATACTTACATGGGTGCTATACAAAATGCAAATGATTTTTGTTTCATAATATACAATAAATTTTGAGATATGGTACGTGTTCCTCCATAAAAAATGTTTTTGTGGTACGTTATAAGACTTACTAAAACAAAAATTTAAAAAAATAGCTTTAGCACATAATGGATTAATCACATGACTGTTTAAACCTTTTCCTTCAGCCCAAGTATATATATCAGATTTTTTTCCTTTACACCCAAATGCCGATTAAACGACTTAGATCTCGCTTTTGTTTCAAAGTTGTTTTTAATATTTTTTTGCTGATCAAGAGAAGATGTGAATCGTTCAAAACCCGTCGAAATTCCAGAACCTCTGTTATTCCAGCGACAATAGAAATAGAGTAGGCATCGCATGCAAGAACAGGCAAGTCTGATGATGATTGCAATGAAATCAAATTGTCCAAAAAGCTATCTATACTTTACTATGTTCCTATTAGTCAACATTTACATTCATATTATCATCATATCACATTGCTCATCATGAACAATCTCATCGTATTATCGTCAGCATCACTACTACCGAGAGATGTGATGTGATGACGATGATTGTTCAGGAAAGCACATTCTCAGAGTCATAGTATCAAGAAAACAATATCAGCCCAGGTAAAGTAATAATATTTTTATTCGACACAGGCAACTAAATAGATTTAGGGAGCAGCAGGAGATTATCTCGTTCTTCTGACGCTTTCGTTACTACTCACTCTTCAAACTTCAATAAGTGTTTGTTCATCCGTTGACCTCATATATACTCATTATATCATTACAAGCTTGCATTATGTTTTGTTGACCATGATGGTATGTGATGTTCTCATCCACTACTCCAATTCGTTTCTAAAGCTCCCTTCTTCTCTCCTCTGCACCTCCCTACCTTTTCATCTCGGAAAAGAAAGAACTATTTTACTCACTAAATAATATCCAATCTTATAAGCAGTCTTTTTTCTTCCCCATTTTTATATGTATTTATTGAAGACAAAACATAAAAAAATGAAGATTTTTAAGAGAGAGAGAGAGATAGAAAAAAGACTGGTAAAGGAAGCAGTGAGTTATGTATACATCCATCCTAATGAGAAAAAAATTCTTTTACTTGTTCTCCTTTAGAGTGAATGTACTCACTTACTCGCACTCGACTTTTTTCTCGGTATTGTTGCCTACTTGCCTCCGATCCTGGCTGTTTATTACTTTATGAACAAAGTTAATATTATTATGTTCATCATCCTACTCGCAATCATCATCATCATCATCATCAGCAACATCCACATTTTCATTTTTAAAACTTTTTTTTGGGAAACAGAGATCGAAACAAATAAACTTCCTTTTTGTTACCTCTTGCATATCAATAAACATCAATCAGCTTCTCATCTCCGGGAAGAAATATGATTCGCTGAAATTTAATTTTGGAGGAATAAATTTAGATTTACAACGATTTTTATGAGGAAACGGATATGGGTAAAGTACGTTGCAAAAAAATCCAACATCCTCCTTTCATTAACGTAACTTTACATGGAAATTTTTTAGATGATGATGAACTCATTTACATTAGAATCAAGAAATACATGAAAAGGCAAATGTCAAAAGTTTAGTTTTTTTTCAAACCAGTCCAAATACGTCGACAAATGGGAATAATAGATTTTAATATGGCTGCTTAAGTTTCTTTGTAAAGTCCTTTTATATTCGTACTTACTAGGGAAGCTCATGAACTGATAGGCGAACTACGATAAGTGAGATATCAAGTCTGGGGTAATTCGTAGCGTAGATTACGAATCCGGTGTCATCTAACCGTCAATGGCACTCCCTGAATTGATTTTTGTAACTCAATGTCTATTTACATACAAACCAAAACAGTTTTACTGCCAAGATATCATTGTAATAGCTCAATTCAAAGCTCCCCAG
>JAHZMX010001763.1:0-19970 GCA_027743895.1 Seira musarum | reverse complement strand
CAAAAACAGGTCGATGTCCATCCACCAATCATCTTTACATTATCTACAATAATGTTTTCTGATGCAGTGCACTTGTTCTTACGAATTGCTACACATTGAAAGAATAATATGATGGATGTATAATATGATGGATTTAATAATATGTATTTCATATCTGTCAGAGCTCGAGTCATAATAACATGTACAATATCTTTATAAACAGTTTAATTAAATTGTATAGGAGCATACCATGTTATGCAAGTCCTATACGCGTTACATGAGTCCCGTGGGAAAAACAATTACGCTTTATGAAAAACAAGTCTTGTTACATCAGTCCAGCCAACAGCATTGTTTTTAGTGAAAACTCCTCGAAAATGTACGAATAAGCTCAGCGTTTTATTTTAAGGAGATAACTTAATAAAGCATAACAATCTCAGCACACATACATTTTCTTCTCACACTCTAATTTCCACTTCAATAAAATTTTGGATTGTATTTCACTCTGCCTGAAACGTAGTGTTTTTTTTTGCTTTTTGTAATGCAATCAGGTAAGAAGAGGTAACTCGACCAGACCACGCATTGCTCAAAAGCTTCTCCAGCAGAAATCTTCTGTGAGAGTGAGAGAAAAAGATGTTATAGATCTTACAGACACTAAACGAAATTTTATGATAAGCGTATTGCTATTACCTTTTCGCCAACATAATTTATTCTTATTCTAAATCTTTTTTTCCTTCATTTGCATTTCTAAAAAGAAAATGGAAAAAAGCACCACGTTCATATACAATTGCCAATGCTTTTACTTTTTCATCATTTTCACCCGCATCACTTTTAAATTCTGCTAACATATTCCATTCCATTTTTGTTCGTTTACTGAAAAAACAACCCAAGGTCATGTTGGTCATGTACACAGAAACAGCATAATATAGTCTTGCCCATTCAACCGGAAGCCATGTATGGAATGATGGTGATCGTCCATAGTGATGCTAAATCCCATTATTCAGCTCTTGGGGTTTCTATTTTTCTCACAATTCTCGATTCTATGAAAAACTAATGACCGTGTGGTGATATTAGCAAAAATGTTATTCCATTACGTATCAAAAAAAAAAGTATTTTCACACCATTCCATTTCCCATTTGCAATTTTCAGTAATCCGCAATCCTTTCTCTCCATTCTGTTTTCACAAAACGCTTTTAGTGCCATTATATTTTCAGTACAAAAATCTTCACAACTACAATGTTTGGACAATTTGAATTCCTAAAATAGCATATATTCATTCTATTTTGCATTCCGTAAAACTAAATCGCTGGCGTTGGCTTCACATGAGGGGAAAATGCTTCATGCGTTGGTCTCTTCTCAAGTTTCATTTCCTTCAGTTCCGCAAGCATTAAATTCTATGCACACACTCGTTTGTTCACATGTGCTCTGTTCAACCGAGTTATTGAATTTTCCTTTTGGTATGCTTAATCCTGCTGCGCTGCTTGTATCTAAAAAGGAAGGGAAAGAATAAGGAAGACAAAATGTAAATTACGAGACTTTAGAGGAATGTGCCACTTCGGGCCAATATTTTTTTCTTGAGGAGAAAATTTCATACATAATAGAATACATATAGGTAGGTACGTAGTTCTTTTCTAACTCAACCCGACTGGCTTTGCATGAGCTAAAGAAATTCTTCCAAAATTATCTCTAAACTTTCTTGAACTCTGCAGTAACAAAGCAGGCGGGGAAGATGAGATCGGATCCTTGCAGTGGGATAAATATCTTGAGGGCAAGTCGGCTGGAAAATATTTTGACTATTTTCAAGCATCACAGTGATATGATATTAGTTGGAGAATAACTGCACAATGCAGTAGTGATAATGGTGCGATATTACATGCTTTCCCGCTTTCTCCTTGAATGTGTATAACGATCATGATGATGGGATGATGGAGATAATCAGTGAAGGAATATTTCACGACGTATTTTTGGTTTGGTATTCCTAAACCCTGTTCATTTGGATTCGGATTCAGACTCATCCAAGCTAAAACAAGTTGCTGGTACATACTTCCTCCCCGCCCTTATATTGAAGCAAACTGCTTCCTGTACGCTAGAAAAAAAAGTTTTAGCAAATGCAGAAATGATATGATGGTTCGTTGCTGTCATGACTTGCCCTGGCTTGGTTTCGGTTGAGGTGCACCGCGATGAGAAGAGATGAATTGCAGCTTCACTAGGTTTTTTGTGTAAAGTTTCGACTAGACTAGATAAAAAGTAGAGAGCAAAACAGATTGTGGCTGGATGTAGCACGGAAAAAATATGTCGTAGATTCTCTTAGATCTTTAATAAAATTAGTGAGATGCTTGGGTTAAACCAAACAAAGTTACAAGTTGCTTTATCCAATTTGTAAAGAGATTCCAATGGATCGAGAGGTTTCCATCAAGTACGACAAACTCTGGGGGCAAAGAAAGACTTAAAAGTTTACTCAAATTTTTAACAAATTTTACTTGATTAAAGTTTTTGGGAAAATGCTTTGGGGAATATAGTTAAAATCTTAAAAAAGCTTTCTTAAAAAAAGTACTCTTCCAATTTCATACATTCTTAAAAATTTTCAGAGGAAACAAGATGCCAAATATTGAATAAGACTTTCGTCAAACACGACCTTGATTTTTCCACGCTCCAATTTAGTGGCCAGTTTCTGGGAGGTAGATGCCGATACTACTGAATGAATGAATGGAAACGGAACATGTTCAGTTGGTAAGTTTGAAAGGTGAAATAAACTGGATGGATGGATGGATACTTTTATCTCCTTTGTCACGGCAGTAGTTTCATTTTCCTGCACATTAAGTACGCATCAAAAGAAGTTCTTTGAAAGTGGTGAAGATCATTTTCATGCTTTGGATGGGAACTTTTATTCAATTATCGTTTCCCGTCCAGCGCCCCCCATCTGATCACTCAATGTCCAGAAAAGGTTTCACTTTCAGTTCTTCTCGATATAAAAAGAGAATTTTTTTCTCCTAATTTAAAGTGGCATGAGAGAGCACCATATTGCTTTGCAGGTGGCCTGGGAAAGTTAGGATGAAAAGGACAGACAATTATTGAAACATAATGGAACGTGCCTGTGGTGCGAACTTTTCCCTTTATAAATTAAATTGAATTCTAACTTACCAGAATCTCTTTCACTACCATTTTACCGTAAAGTAATGTAGTAAAGTGTCAAAGGTTAATTAGGCACAATTTCAATGAGTGCATGAAAAGCAGTGAGAAACGACACTTTAGTGAGGCACATTTCACAATTTTCTTCTTTTTTTAGAGAGTAGAAAGCACTATGATATTATTTAATCAAAAGCGAGAAGTGCCTGGTTGTCAATGATCTTCATTTAAATTGACGTGACCGATAAAGTCTATCGTGAAAAGTTATGTGCTTTTACTCTTTAATGAGGATAGACATTTCTTCTGTGTAAAACATAATATGCAATAGATCTTTTTCTCTGTGAACATTATTTGAGAGGAAGGATGAGACCCATGTGGAATGGAATGCGAATATTCCCCGCTTGACTCAATCCTATGGATTTTGCATGAGAAAACTTTCTTGAGTCTTCCCAGAAAAGGCAAAAGTCACGTATGGAACCGCTCCAGCGAGACACTACTTATGAAATTTTTGGCCATTTTTACTTCATGAGTTGTCGGATAGACCCAGTATCACATCATAACGGGACACTCGCACGAGATATGTAGAAATATGATGTCTTATCTTCCTTGAGCTCGTTACGCTAAACGGATTTTTGAAGTTTTGTGTTCAAATATTCCAAAACCCTTAAACATTGAGACTTTTTGGAAGAAAAGCAGGTTGGAGTTTTGAGGAACCAGGAATGTAGGAAAGCCACCATTATATATTCAAATCCAAATCCATCCAGCCCTTCTTATTGAAGAAAAAGGTAGAAAAATTTATTAATACCACTTTGGAAAAGTTCTTTTTCAGATTGAAGAAAAGCTCATTATTTCCAAAAATTTTGCATGTGGGTCCCAGTTCACCATATTCCACCATTCCCACACCATATTTCTAACTTTTCTCATTATCTAGTTGGGCTTATTCAGAGAGACTTATTCGTTCACAGACTTTAGAATTTCTTCAGAGTACTTTTATTCCGAATGATTCAATAATTGTGTGTCTGCGTTTGAATGATAAGACCAAGACTATTTCACTTTCATCAAACAACCTTGAAGAAATAAAATGCATAATAATAAGTATTTATTAAGCAACTTAAATTTGGCTCTATGCAGTTTAATTATCATTCAACGTACAATACCACCCGTAAGTCGATCTGAATCAAGGGTATAGAAATAAATGATCTGAATACTATTAACCCAATTAGATCTCATCTAGCATAAAATACTAATACTACATACTACATAGTACAAATAAAAACCAACATTTTATTTTTTGCCTTTTCAATATTAAACTGTCCTTTTGATTTAAACTTGGACTGATTGAAATGTTTGCTGTTTAGGGTGAGGCATAACCGACAAAAAAATTAATTCAAATTAATTATGAATAGGATAATCTCTCCTGTGTGTGGACTTACTACTGATCATATATTTTTTTAACAGTAGCTCCTTACTTACAATTCATATTCCATTGCAATATTAAACCTAAACATGCACCATGACCATGATGACCACAAAGAAAAGTCAAGTTGGATATTAAAAGACATAATAAGTTGAAAAACATTGTTCATTTTCCTCAATGATTCACTTGTTGAGGCAGAACGTAAAATTGGACAAAAAATGGCTAACAACTTTTCGGGTTTCAGTTTTCTTTGCTGTTTTGTTGTGTGCCACTCTCATCGTATGCTGTACCATGTGGTTTTGAACATTTTTCCAAACAAAGAAAACACTCCTATTTTTACTCGACTTTATCTCTCAAATGCATGAGCTGGCATTTCAAAACAATTTCCTGTCATACACACTTTACGTGTTGATTTCATTCTTCCCTCGCTCTTCCAAACTTTTCTCTAGAATACTGTGAGTTTAAAAAAGACAGAGTGTTTTGGCTCTAGTTGTGCTATCGCATTTTGTATTTGTATTGATTCAAGTTTTCTAGCTTCCTTTTCGAAATTCTTAGTGAAAAAATAAATTGTTTTCTAAATAAAAGCTAAAGGAAAATATACATTTCCACCGAAGCTTATTCAAGAGCAGAAAAATTCGTTTCTGTGTGTTTATAAACGCGGCTAATGCGCCTTTAGAAAGGAAATTTAGTCCCCTCGTTGGAAAAAGTTTTCTTCGTTATAAATGAGTACTTTTGTAAGGAATGAATGGAGGGAGATAAGTTCCTCCGATTTATTAGACCTACCTACTTACCTATATGTATAATGTGCTCTCCTCTGGCTACGTATGCAAAATACTTTTGCCTGGAATTAAATTGTAAAATGTGCTGGTTCTTTCCGGACTGATTTTGTTATTGATTTTTATATCGTTCTTAAAAAAATTATATGGTGTGCATGGACTTCGTAAATAAGGCAAAGAAACTTCAAAGTTTAAGCTTCTATAATACTTGACCACCACACCCATTCAAGCTTATTTCTAAATACCCTTACTACGACAGTGCATCTTCAAACTGTTTACTTCTTAAAATGTGTGATTTTCAGTTTTTTGAACGGGAGTGCACGATGCGAATCTAATTAGGTTGTTAGTTGATTTGTTAAAAAGTTCCACGAGTTATGGAAATGTCCTGAATGGACAGTAACTAATTGGTGTACAAAAATCAAATAATGTAGTCCTTATTCAAGGCTTTTGACTTTTAAGTCTTCGTTTTTCTCGTGACCTTGTCAAACTGACAAAATAGCACAGGTCCCCGGTAAAAACTTTCTGCACTGCTTCTTGTCAAGATTTGAGTACATGTATACAACTATACAAGGATACATTTTCATAAGAAATGGTATGGAACATGATATTCTCTCGCACCAGTCATGTCGAAGTTATAATAACTCAAAATGTTGAACGGGTAAAATCCGTTTCCTGGAAATCTTTAATCAAGGTTGTAGATTCCGCATAGTTCATCCTAAAAAAATATTCACACCTCCAAATTTTCCTCATTAACNTCGTGACCTTGTCAAACTGACAAAATAGCACAGGTCCCCGGTAAAAACTTTCTGCACTGCTTCTTGTCAAGATTTGAGTACATGTATACAACTATACAAGTATACATTTTCATAAGAAATGGTATGGAACATGATATTCTCTCGCGCCAGTCATGTCGAAGTTATAATAACTCAAAATGTTGAACGGGTAAAATCCGGTTCCTGGAAATCTTTAATCAAGGTTGTAGATTCCGCATAGTTCATCCTAAAAAAATATTCACACCTCCAAATTTTCCTCATTAACTAACACCCGACACCCTGAAATTTTTTCTCGCCTTTTTGTGTTGCATTCAAACTGTGAAACAATGCATTGAATTACCTAACTTAAAAAATGTCCCATTGCTTGTCGTTCACCTCTATCATCATTATCATTTTTGCGACAGCACTATCCTGTAAAAGAGAATATGATGCTAACAGATGAAGTCAGCCAGAAGTGGTGAAAGGGAAATGAAAAGTAGGCACAGTCTATAGGTACATTTGATTCCGAGAAAAACTTCAAAGGCGAAAAGCATAAACTCAACACGACTATGGCTACGATTTTCTCTCCCTGTGATTTTCGCTGATGATAATGATGTGATGAGATGAAATTGAATTGAATACGCTGGATGGGTAGTACCCATCAACAGAAGCATCAATCCGAAGGTAAAGAAAAATAAAATGAAAATATGGAACAAAAAATTTGGAACGCAGGTGAGCACAAATGTATTGCAAAATAAAGCACGCAGCTTTTCGGTCACGTAATATTTACACATAAATGTTCATATTGTATCTAAAAGTAAAAAATCAATATGATACATTCTTCGTAAAAAATGAAGGTAAACGCACACAAGAAACCTGTCTGGCAATTGACTTTTGACGCGTAATATTAACAATGCTACCTTTGAAACTTTTTATCATGTTTTTCGGAGAAGTAAAACTATTCAGAGGTCAAAATAAAATAGACAAAGTGAAAACAACTTTCTACGAAAAAAAAAACTATTGTGTAAAACGAACTCATCAGCAGAGACGGCGACTGGAAGAGTAAAAAGTTCATTTGTTACTCACTCAGCAAAGAATGCTGTTCATTTGGCTTAATCTCCCTGCATACCTCGGAGAAAGCTTTTCTCCTGAAATAATTTGGGAAATATGAGACGAAATGAAAATAGGCAAAAAGAAAGAAAACAAAGTATTTTATCCATGTGCACGAAAAGATATTCAAGACTTTTTTTCCAAATCACCGCAGCATCTTTGGATAAGTATCTTACTTTTCGTGCTAAGATGACCCGTGAATAAAACAATTCCATGCGCATTCAAACTCAAAATCAAGAGTATAAAAACTTTCAGAGGAATTCCCAAATCTTACATTATGGAAGGGCTCACTCAACACTAAGAGAATAATATCATGGAAGTAGAAGCGATACATACTCAACTAAATGAAATATAACTTTGCTTGTCACGGCATATCGTTAACGGTACCTAAAATAATATCGTTTTCTTATTCTTTTATAATTGAAATTGAAACGGTAAAGTAAAATTATTTTCATTTTAAGTACATCATCATTATCCTGCTCATTTAACGTGAAATCAGAAAGACATATGGCGGTGGTGACATATGTCTCATTGGCTATGGTTCGCTGACACATATTTCCCGGTAAATGGCCTGGCATAGTCTGGACAAGTCGGCTTTCAAGAATTTCTTCATTGCGTGTGTACAAATAAACTCTACGCCTTTCATTCCATTCTTTCTGCTCCAGCGACATTATATTTCATTTCGCTTTTTTCTTCTGGTCTGTCAAGTGTCCCAATTCTCATCCAGCAACGACTAAAGAGTTATGACTTGAAGGAAAAGGAAACGTTATAAACATCTTTTTTTGGAGATGTATCCGCCATATTTTCTTCAAGTTTCTTCATACTTGGGTTCTGTATAGGTAGAAGGACTACAGTAAGATTCACCAGGAGAAACTCGTAAAAGCGACAACGCTTTTTTTTGTAATAAAAATAATACGAACCCATTTCCATTCCATATTTGTGTGTGATGATGATAAGGAAGGAAAAAGGTATGTGAGTGGGACAGTAATGGGATTCCATATTTTTTCAAGTCATCATTCGTCATCATTAAAAGTGTCTTGTGAAGTGTGTTGTATCACATATCAGTATCACAGTTTTGAAATTTCTTTTCTTTGAAATGAAACACAGATGAAGTGTTGAATTCCATTTCTAGTAGTGGCGTTGGGAAGTGAGAATTCAACAAGCTTAGCATTGAACTTGGGTAACTGGAAAAAGGTAAGAGGAACATCAACAAGTAGTAGTAAAGCCCAAGTAAAAAGTACAACAGGCAAAGAGGGAGAGAAAAAAAGGTATGAGGTACTAACAAAGTCTAAAACAGAGTAGACTCTACCGGTCGATGAAATATGGTAAATGCGGAGTAACTGGAACGGGTTTCCCACTTGTTTCCCGTTTCCTTACAAAAGAATAAGGTTGTAAAAGTAAGTGAAGTGGAGTGAGTGAGGCAAGCAAAAGGCTCGGTTTTCTGGGGCTGAAGGCAACAGGAAAAAAATATGCAATGTGTCCTCCTCTCCTCTTGAACGTTGCGGGTGATCATCATCGAATTGTTTCTCAGGCTCGCTCTCAGTTCAATTCAGGAAGTGGCCCTGGTCGGGGATAGCACGGGAGCGGAGAGAAAGTTTTAAAATCTCTGAAGTTCCATAGAATCGGAATCGCGGAGGCGTAAACCAAGAGAAAGTGACTGTAACTCGATAATGGCCTTTTTATTACTTTTTTGAGTGTCTGAGAAAGCTCTGCTTTTGGTCACAGTGAAAATAATAAAAAGTAATTTTGGGAAGGGAAGGGTGGAGGAGGGAGGTAAAGCTCACTCCATCAGCCTCACAATGACTTACCTACTACACGTGTGAAATGTGATTCCCCTTGAGTGAAAGTAAAAAGCAATAGAAAAAAATGGCAAATGAATAAAGTGAGAATGAGTTCCGCTTGACTTTTCAAGCGAGACATCAGCAATTAGTGGAGTCATTCAAACCAAAGTTTTCAAAGTTCATTGAGCAAAATGATGAATGCATTGGGTCTGGGATCGTTGAAAAAGTTGGCCTCGTCCGCTACAACAAAGTCAGAAACTCCTCCGGCAAAAGCGGAAAGTTCCAAGGCAATTTGTAGCAGTTCAAATGGTGCGATTGGAAAAGTTAGTGTAGGTGCAAAAAGCTCAAATAATGGGGGTGATGTGAAGGTAGAAGGGGCAACAACAGCAAATGGGATTGTTCCCATCACAGACCCTGCACAAGTGGAGTTGGCAGAGTTGAAGGAAAAGGCTAATGAAGTGGCTAATGAGGTAAGACTCAACTTCAACAATTGAATCCTAATTATGACATAATTAAATTGGGGTTATAATTAGATCGTTTCCTTTTGAGAACAAACAATTCAACAAGTTTACTTTTACAGTATAACATGATTTGATAAAGAGAATACAAAGTTTTTACGATTTTGTAATCAAAGCCTGGCAATACGGTTACACCCTAATCAATCTGTCGGCGGCGTAGCAATATACAAAACGTTTTTTTTTTTCAAATACTTAGCGTTGAACATCCATTTGTTTCAAGATATGCTTATAAATTTCATTCTTTCTGAACTGGTTCAAGTGATTTCTCTAAATTTTACAGTCCCTTGCAAGCACCCGAAGAATGGCTGAATTTTGCGAACAGGTTTGTCATTACTTACTTGTTTTAATTAAGAAAATGTCAGCAAAAACTCGGAAAAGATAATAAATTAAAAACTTGAAAACTCTTAAAAATATTACTTTAGGCAAAAGATGCCGGCATCAAAATCATTGTAGCACTAGATGACCAGAAAGAACAACTCGATCGAGTTCAAGACAGTCTAACAGTCATGCGAGAAGACCTGATCAGCGCCGAAAAAAATCTCAAGGGAATGGAGAAATGCTGCGGAATTTTCAACAATCCTTTTAAAAAGTAAGCCAATATGTACATCATTTGTAGGTTGAGCGAAGTAGTCGAGACGAGATATATGAGTCAATACCGTATGAGCTTCTTTATAATGCACCATAAGCCGATTATGAGTTCTCATCCTTCGAAATGCAATACAGGCCAAATTACAAAGACGATGAGACGCTTTGGAAAAACGCTGGAGACGGAGTTGTGTTAGACACTCCACCCCGAAGACCCTTCAATTCAAGTCCCCAGTTGAGTTGGCCATTGAATAAAAGTAGTAGTAGTAAGGATCACAATAATAGTAGCAATAATCCAGGTGGAATGGCTGGAGGCTATATTCCAAGGTAAATATTTATTTGAACTTTAATGAGAGATGAGATGAATTTTTTATGCAAGAAAATTGTTTGCGCTAAAAGACATGAATGACTAGAGAAATATGCATTTGTTTTGTTATTTTCCCTCACAACAAGAATTAAAGAGGATGAGGTGGAAGATGAGATGGAGAAGAATATGGACCTCGTGTCGAGCATGTTGGGCAACCTGCGCAATATGGCAATAGACATGAATACTGAGATTGAAAGCCAAAATAAACAAATGAATGTTATCAATGACATGGTAAGAAAAATCAAATTACAATTGAAACCGCTAAATTCGGACGTTTTGGATTCTTCTTAATTTGGATGTTTCTTAATTTTTTCATATTTTCAGACTGAACAAAACAACGCAAGAATTGACGATGCAATCAAGAGAACTCATGACCTGAAGCGACAGTGACTTTTCAGATTATATACTACCACAGAATATTATCTACATACTTTCCTTAAGAGAAAATATAGTGTTTGTCAAGCCATGAGTCGAGTTGGAGCTTAGGTATCAATGCTTTCAGCTTTCCTTTGAGTATAATGGAAAATACCTCATCGTTTTAGGAGAAAGATGAAGAACATGTAGTTTAAATAAATAAAGGTTGGGCAAATCCATTGGTAAGCAAGAGAAAAGTAAAGTATTTTAATAGATGAAATTAAACTAAGTATAAGATTCTGGGAAACCCTTCTACTTTAAAGCTACGAGCAATGCAATCCTACTATAATACAAATACAAAGTAACGAAAGGCAATCATTTAAGCATCCCAAGCTGTTGACCTTCGTAAAATACGTATTTTATAAAAGTGTGTGCATAAAAGCAGAAAGATTTATATCTAGCACCGTCTTTTCCCAGAAGCTAGCAGAGTTCTAGACAAGGTTTTAAATGCTCCTTGAATTTTTAAGTAAGTATTTATTTACTCAAGAATGTACTTAATATAATTTTTATAAATGAAAAAGGAAGCTTGACTTTTGCTTCGGGCATTTCCTCTTCAGTGACAATATTATAAAGTATTACGAAAAGTGGGAAAATCTGTTTTGAACGAGTAAACAAAATATAAAAGAAATAAAAACAGTTGGTGAAATTTAATAACTATTGTGAAAATATATGTTTTTTACTTTGTCAAGCATTTACAATGATTGATATCTCCATACAAAAAAGAATTTCGCGAAATACTCGAAAGTACACCCTTGCTTTCATTGTTCATCCATGAAAATTCCATACGCTCAACGGCTTTTATGTATGCATCGGCCTGCCTCTCGAAATACGAAATAAGGATATCTCTCGGATGTCAGGCCTGCTGCATTTTAGGGCTGATAAAGGGATTTCTAACCGAAAGAGTTGGGTTTTCAATGATTCTCGTATTTCATTCAGGATGCAAAACAAAAACAAAAAAAAAACTAACCAACCTTAAAGCCTATCGGATTTAAGGCCATCCCTAGAGTTGAAATTAATATTGCCCAATTTCCGAACTTCTGTCAGTGACAATATTATAAAGTATTACGAAAAGTGGGAAAATCTGTTTTGAACGAGTAAACAAAATATAAAAGAAATAAAAACAGTTGGTGAAATTTAATAACTATTGTGAAAATATATATTTTTTACTTTGTCAAGCATTTACAATGATTGATATCTCCATACAAAAAAGAATTTCGCGAAATACTCGGAAAAGTACGCCCTTGCTTTCATTGTTCATCCATGAAAATTCCATACGCTCACCGGCTTTTATGTATGCATCGGCCTGCCTCTCAAAATACGAAAGAAGGATATCTCTCGGATGTCAGGCCTGCTGCATTTTAGAGCTGATAAAGGGATTTCTAACCGAAAGAGTCGGGTTTTCAATGATTCTCGTATTTCATTCAGGATGCAAAACCAAAACAAAAAAAAACTAACCAACCTTAAAGCCTATCGGATTTAAGGCCATCCCTCGAGTTGAAATTAATATTGCCCAATTTCCGAACTTCTGTTTTAATTTACCCCTGATCATCCCATTGCTCATTTTCACTCCACCCACGCGCGTTCTCATAACGAAAACTGGTAATGGCTCATTTCACCGCCGATCGACCCTTAAAAGCGTAAATGAGTTAGGATTGGAAATATGTACAAGAAAAGGTTTTTATCTTTCGTAGCAATTACAATTTTACCTGAGTCAAATACAAAAAAGAGAAAAGTGGCACTACCACTTGGTTTGGTTCAAACAATGTCAAGCCTCTTAGTGGGGATTTTCACTAATTTTATTTGCTCGTAATCCGTGGAAAACAGGCGGCTAAGCCACTCGGTTGTCCTTTCCATTCTGATGGTGAAATCTTGAAAGAAAGAAGCAAAAAAAATTGATAAAGAGTGTGAGCGAGTGGAGATGTTGCAATTCGTAATTCCTGTTCCAGAGTCTTAGCTCCTTATCTTTTTTTTCGCACAACAGCAAACACTACACAATAGTCTCAAACTTTTCTTTCATAAAATAAGTATTATGTGCACATACTCATCTCATGTTGGACTTTTGCAACATGTTTGCAGCCTCTTTTACCCTTTTAGTTTCACAGAATGTCAGGCATTTCGTGATTCAGACAAAAACGATCAACTGGATGTATCTCGAAGGTAAAAGTCTTTTCACGAGTCAGGTAACTAAAGAAGCCTCAATCAAGAAAAAAATGGAGTTTACCCCAATGTTTAGATTACGTGTTATGGTACGTTCGTTCTCTTTATTCTCAAATAAAAATAGACATTGCTTGGTGCATTAAAAGTTAATCAAAGGGAAGGAAACAACCAGAAATGCTTTGAACTTTTTATAAATAGCGCATTTTAACCTTAATGAACTATGTACATTGTACACACATACCAAGAGAGCTATTGCAATCATGTATGATAAACACAGTAAATCTTCTTGGATTGGTTTATAAATATCTCACTTGATGAATAAATATATAGCTCTGGCTGATAATTTTTATAGTGAGCTTTTTTATGAAACATACTTCACGTTTTCCAACTTTCTATTGTGCTTCTCTATTGAAAAACCTTTGGCCAATTAAGCATGATTAATTTGTTGATTTCCTCGAAGAAGGTCGACTCAACAGACTCCTCTGNTAATGAACTATGTACATTGTACACACATACCAAGAGAGCTATTGCAATCATGTATGATAAACACAGTAAATCTTCTTGAATTGGTTTATAAATATCTCACTTGATGAAAAAATATATAGCTCTGGCTGATAGATTTTATAGTGAGCTTTTTATGAAACATACTTCACGTTTTCCAACTTTCTATTGTGCTTCTCTATTGAAAAACCTTTGGCCAATTAAGCATGATTAATTTGTTGATTTCCTCGAAGAAGGTCGACTCGACAGACTCCTCTGTAATCGGTATATCTTTACTTATGCCCCTATTCTATTCCACAATAAAAACAATTCTTCTTAATTTGGTTTCATTAAAGAAGCGGTACAAATAGATCTTAACCCTTCAAAGGTTTATATGTGTTTCATTTAGAGTTAATTAAAAATACTTTGTCCTTGTTTTTCCTAACCTAGAACTACTTATAGGACTTGACTAAACATCATGATACTTCTATAGGATCCGATTTCAATAGGCCATTAACTACATACGTTAATATAGGCATAGATACGTACATACATACTATTTGTTGGTGATGACGATAGAGTGCCCTTATTAAGGCATTCCAATTAAAAAGGGATTAAAGTATTATAGAAATAAAGGACTAGGACTCAGAACTGTCTGCGAGACGGCATTAGTGTTTCGTGCATCATCATCATAAACTGATACCACGCACGCATCATTTCTTTTGCCCCAGGAACATCTTCATCACGAAAAAAGTAAACACAAATGCGAATATGACATACCTACTTTGCAAATCTCAAAATGCCCCAATATCCAAGAACTCTGGATTTCGTGATGGAAAGAAACACAATACCATCATTTGTCTCAATGTTATGGAAAGGTCCTTTAGGGAGAAGGGATGAGCTCTCTTCCCATGATGATGACATGATGAGCTTTCAAAAGTTGCATTTACGAATTGATTAATAGCAATGGTGTAGTGGCATATTCATATGCTCTTCTTTTAAGTAGGAAAGCAAAGTGGATGAAGAAGTTATCATCATTTCTAGAAGAACAAGTTGTTTACCACGAAGCAACACTTCCTCTCCACCTTACTTCCAAAATGTGACTGGGGGATGGATGAATGGATGGACCTATCGCAAAGAACTGGAACTGGGTTGATTTGGTGCTGCTCTCTCATGCACTAACAAAATCACCTTATTTCATAAAGTTCACCGAATAGCGCATCGTTTGTTCATGAAATACACATATCTTTATCTGTTTGTGACCAAACAAACGGCCTTGCTTACCATCGAAGGAGCACTTTACTTTTATTCTTAGTCTTGAAAAAGTAAGGGATTTTTCGAAAGAAGCTAATTAAAATAAGATAAGATGATAAGAATGCATAGGTAAACACATACAAACTATGTACATTGTACATACTTACATAAGAACTCAATTCATGTCTGTTTCTCTTTGAAAATGCTTTTTCTTCATGCATTATGAAAACCCGAGGGCAGACGGAAGAGGATGACGTTAGTTTGTCAGAAAGCTAATGATCTTGATAGGATAAGACATGAATAATTGAAAGCCTGTAGAAAGAAGAAAATTGTTTTTTTTCTGTTACAAAAAAGTCATTTTTCTTGAAGCTTGTTTGGACTGTTTAGATTCGAAATTCGATATGCCGGAGTTAGTTCATATAAGGCAGCAAGCAGTAGTAGTATCACTCACTGAACTGAAAGCCGAAATGTACCGATTAACCGACCAAAAAAGAATGGGGAAGCTAGGAATGCTAACTATCTACTAACAAGTGCTAGTCCAGAGACCAGCAGGGATCGAAGAAAGTCTTACATTCCAGAGACGTGCATATTAAAAGTTCCTTCCCAAGCCTTTCATGTAAAAAAGGGTTAGACTGGACTGGATTTTACAACAGTTTGTTCAGCAAAAGCAAATAGAAACAGATGCGATCGTGCTTCGTCGTCGACCCAATCCAATCCTGAAAGAATGAAGACACATACAGACAAAGTCTATGCATGGAATGGACTGAATATAGGAAATAGAAGACTCGTTGCAAACAACTTGCGGTTTTACGAGCTGGAACTTTATATGGAACCAGTGAAAGCTTGGTCTCGTCTTATTGTTAGCTTTCCCCAAATGGGAAATAAGTACTTATACTTACTTGCAATATAAGCCTCTTTATAAAAAGAAAGAAGTAGTACGAATGTGCGATGTGACCGTCGTGTCGTGTGGGGATGTGATGCGATGCAATGCATGTTCTCTTATGTTTATTTAGTGTGGAATGTGTAGTGCCTGCTTCAGCTTGTGTAACGTTGTTTCAATTTTCGGGATTATTTTCTACTTATGTAGTTTTATATTATTTTTTTCGTGAAAAATAGACTTTCCCTTGTTCTAGCTGATGCTGTGATGATGATGTTGATGTGATCACTATCTCCTCTTGTCGTGGGTCATCAACTTACTTACGGAACTGGTAGCTTTGCTATTTCTGGTGGCAAAGGGGAGATAAATGGGTGGATTATGTTACATTTTTTTAGCGAATGAATTCTGCCCATATTGCGAAAAATTATAGAAGAATTTCAGTTTATGTCTGTGTGTTCGTTTCATTTTAGCAGTGGCTGTTTAGAAATTAGTGGGTATATAAAGAGAAG
This sequence comes from Seira musarum, assembly GCA_027743895.1. Lineage (NCBI taxonomy): Eukaryota > Metazoa > Arthropoda > Collembola > Entomobryomorpha > Entomobryidae > Seira > Seira musarum. The sequence continues at coordinate 3,871 of JAHZMX010001763.1, read as the reverse complement.
TGGGAGGTTGAAAAGGGGTCAAAGTCTTTCATTTGAGATTTGAGTAAAGACCGTTCATGATTTGATGAGGCGATATTACTAAACCCTTTAACATTTTATTTACACACTTTTGTTTTGTTCAGAAAATAAAAATGACAAAAATAATATTACTTTTATTGAATGTACCGTGTTCTCCGTCCGATTCTGAACAAAATGATCGTAAACACTATTTTTTCCTATGAAATTTGCCGGTTCTAACTACGGTCAACTTTTTCCGTGTCCAAAAAATCGTTTCCAAACGACCCCTTTCTCGGGACCTTATTATTTATTTATTTAAAATTTTAGAAGATTTGACAAGAATTCCTTTTGTGCATCGGAAAATACACATTTTTTAGATTATTACTGGGTGTCATTTTGGGAAATATAAATTCCCACATTCACAATATCTGGAATTTTCGCAAAAAAAGTTGTTGAACCCCACAAACTCGAGCTCAATGCAAAAGTCATTTTGTCATTAGAAGGGGCTATTGCCCAAATGACAAAAAGGTGGTATCAACAGAATCAGGAAGGCCTGGTGAATTTTTTGCTATATGATTGAAATTTTTATGGTGTTTGTCCACTTTTTAAAAAATGAATCTTTTTTGGGTGTGTAAATAAAGTGTTAAAGGGTTTAGTAATTATTTTTATGGTGTTTGTCCACTTTTTAAAAAATGAATCTTTTTTGGGTGTGTAAATAAAGTGTTAAAGGGTTTAGTATTGCACAGATTGGAAAAGTTAATCTTAATCCGAGACTTTGTTGCTGTTGCTGCAGTGTTTAGTCGCGTGGGAAAGTGAAGAGGATTTTTTCAATAGGTGTTCAAGAAGCGCAGCGTGCGTAAGCGTAGAGCGAGTTTGGTCTTGGTGAAGCAATTTTATGGCTCCTCAACAAGAGCTTGAGAAGGTAGTTTAATGGATTAAAATTTATCTACCTGTCTTTGTTATAAAAAGGCTTGTCGTAAATGAGGGTAATACTTGTTTAATTTAAAGTTGGTTGAAGGAGATGCTCATGTCGTAATTCTTCAGCCAGTGGAAGGAGGGCGAGATGAAAGAGGCGGAGGGAAGGCACGTGGTCCTGAGGCACCTCCCAACTTCCCAAACCTTGAAATCGCGCTCTTCTTCTTTGGTATTGCAGGCGTTATTGTTAGCCTCTTAATGCTCTTGCAAAAATTCGCCATAACATTTGCATATTTTTAATTGAGTTCAACAAAACAGTCACTGCTGGAAAATTCTTTTTTGGTTAGGAAAAAATTGAATGTAGCCAAATTACTTTTGATATCCAATGGAAAACTTTGGTTTGTTAATTTTGTTATACCATGACGTTATTTTATAAACTAAAGATCATTTTGGGACACTGACAGGTTTTAATAAGTAAGTGCAGTCAACAAATTTTGCCTTTACATCAAGCGTAATCATGTCTTCCTTGAAACCAACTTTTTGTCTTTCCAGACAAGTTGGTATATCACCAATTTAAATGTGTAAGTAATAATGAAATTATTAGTCACTAAACATAAATGTCAACGTTCGCCATATTATAGAAAGTATAAGCAAGTAATAATAACCTGTACTAATATTAATATTGTTCAGTATTTAAATTAGATATACCATAAATAGCAGTTGTAAGTCCAATCAACCCACCACCACCAATGCCTTGATTGAACTAATAATTATAGTTGGATTAATTTCTATTTAATTCTTATGGCCTATAATGTAATGATGTGTTCAGTGTTAGGGTAAGTTTCAAATGTGCAATGTTTTCAAATTAAGATTCTGTTTATTAAAGTGTTTTCATAATTTTAGTGATTAGTTAGTGTAGACCGCTACTAGTGATATTAGGAGGTATTTAAATACACCCAACGTCAACCCAATAAACTACAGTTTATGTTTCATGTAATAATTTTTATTAAAGCAATAAAGCTTAATTTCAATCAATACATTACTAATTATGGCAACAATATGCAAAATCAAAATCGAAGGCTCCCAAGTACATATGTACATAGTATGTACTACATACCATTCCAAAATACTGTGCGATGACTCATGCTTTTATCTGTTACATGGACCAAAGTTTGCATTTTATTTCATAAGTATAATCAATTCGATAATTCAAATCAAATGCATAACCCAGGCTCAACATCCTAATGTCTCACATATCATACATCATATAATATCATCACATTACTATCTGCTGTGATTATATGTATGTAACGATATTTATGGTTGCGTTGCACACATGACCATATATGGTGGCATATCTTTGCAGAATTTAATATTCAGTTGACCATTGACGGATTCTGGAAATATCAAGATCGACAAAGATTACTGATTAAGTATTTAAAATTAAAGTTTCAGCGCCATTGACAAAAATTGTTCAATCCGATGGGATAGAGCATCTAATGACACGCATTTTGTTAATTTTGACCATTTATGGGTAACAAATATTTGAGTTGGAGGCTCCAAACTGATATATTACTCAAAGAAGAACATATATGTTCTTAACATGACTGCTATCTAAAAAGAGTTCATCAGAAATCCGATTACTCCAAACCATGACTAATGTTTTTTACCGACATCAGACGCGATTTACGAACGAACGACCCAGCACATAAACAATGTCTATTATGCCTAGTGAATTTGCACTTTTCTCGGAATTCGTTTTCACTTTCACAGTTTACAGAGCGTCAGTTTGACAATAAAGGCAGGTGTTATTGAGCAAAAATGCTGTATCCTTTCAAGTCGCAATTTTTGTCGATACTTTTGTCACATGAACAAGAAGAGTTCGGTTACAACTTACAACTTTTATCAGATGCTAAAATATTAAAATATTGGAGTTGTAAGATTCGTCTGGGCATTCTGGTTATTGAGCTGGAGTAAATCGTTTGCGAGAGCGCTTATTTCCGATAATCATTTCAAATCGTATAAAGTTTTTGTATTTTCATTCTTCGAAAAATTCTTTTATTTTGTTCTACATTTGCAAAATAAGGAAGGGTTCAAGATGGGTAAACGTAAAAGCAGGAAGCCCGTTAAGAAGGAAGCTAAGAGGGTGCTCCAGCCGTTAGATACGGTTTTCGATTGCCCCTTTTGTTCACACGAAAAAAGCTGTGACGTTGTGATGTACGATAATTTAATTAATTTAAGATGACATGATTTATTTTTTTTCTGCAAGATCACAACTAACCCTTTTCTTTTCGTGCATTTAGGGACAGAGCTAGGAGAGTTGCCGAAATCCGTTGCCAGGTACATAATTTGGAACTTTATACTCAAAGCGGCCTATGGATTTTTGGGGCAAGTGTTACTTCATTCGATTTGTCATGAACTCAGGATTAACTATATGCAAAAAATTTTGGTCGGAGATCCATGCGTTGGTCGGTAAAACACGCCTAACCTAACCTAAAAATAAATAACGGGGAATGATACCCGTTTGTGCAAACCTAACCTCATGCTTTCAGGGATAAATCGAATGGTTCCCGCTCGTGTAAACCTAATCTCATGGTTTCAGTCTAACCTCATGGTTTCAACCTAACCAAACCTAACCATCAAAAATCAAAGGATATAGGGAATGGTTCCCGTTCGTGTAAACCTAACCTTATGGTTTTGACCTGGAAGGAGCCGGAAGATTTTTTGGTTGTCATTAGATTTTCGAAATTAGCAAGTCGATTTTTAGTTGATCTTTTTGATTTGTTTGCTTGTCTAACCCAACCTATCGACATCTTTTACGAACCAACGCATGGGTCTCCGACCAGAAATTTTTTCATATAATTAATCCTGAGATCATGACGAATTGAATGACATATCACTTGCCACCAAAATTCATAGGCCGCTTTGAGTATAATATACCCATAATTTTTATATTATG
>JAHZMX010001762.1:14300-26044 GCA_027743895.1 Seira musarum | reverse complement strand
ATCCGAATTGATTTGATCAGCAGGGTCGAGGGTCTTTCACGTAGTCTAGTCTAGTCAGCTTTTTAATCTTTTTTTAATTCATTACGTCCCAACTAAATACTATCGAATTGCAAAAATCATGATCATGACTCATTGATCCTAAAAAAAAATTTGTACAAAAAACTGAACCTGGACTTAGATTGAAGATTGACCTATCCGATCATGTTGGTTAAGCTAAACCAGATTCCTCAGAATTTTAGTTAATCTTGTTGACAATTTTTATGCGATAATGATCTGATATTTTTTTTATTTCTCACCAATCAACAAAAAAGTTGTAATCGTCCTTGACAGGATCATTTAAGCTTCAGGACAGGACAAGGTCTAAATTACCACTGGTCTCCAAGAAAATCTCAAAGCAAAAATAATTCTATTGTCTCCATGATAATATTTTTAGTTTCACTGAGTTCACTCACACTCAAGCTGCGTAAAAGCGCAATCTAGAATTGCGTAATTAATATTCCAGTACATCTGTGAGGATTAACAAGAATTGTATTTGTTAAAGTCAGTTTACCGAGGAACTGAAATAAATGTTATCTGGATAAGAGGTGTGGCTAAATGCGATTCTGATCGATGATGTTGTTTATCTTCGCCCTCGATCATTCATGAGATGAGGAAGAAAACAATTTTTTTCTATTATTCAATTGAAACAGTGATGCCATAATTTTCACACCCAATCAGACAAGCTAAGCTTGAACTGAAACCCTTTTGGTCAGCCTAAACAAGGAAAAAAATTGCAAAAAATAAGTCTGGCGCAACGTCAATTCCGAAGAAAACAAATAATTTAAATGGCATTGAGAAACCAAGCCAGTCAATAGAAAAATGAAAAGTCAAAGCCCTCACATTAATTTCGTCATTCTGTACTTTAATGAGCAATGAACATTTAAATCCCAAAAAAATGAAAGAAAGCAACCAGGGGCATAGTGAGAAATTCCTTTACTCCGACCAGACCAAGGACATGTAGGAATCACAACCACAATCAGTATATCTCTCTGAGAATGAGAATTTGAAGAGATGGAAAAGTAGGTCACACGCGTCAAAAAAATAAGTCTGGCGCAACGTCAATTCCGAAGAAAACAAATAATTTAAATGGCATTGAGAAACCAAGCCAGTCAATAGAAAATGAAAAGTCAAAGCCCTCACATTAGTTTCGCCATTCTGTAATTTAATGAGCAATGAGCATTTAAATCCCAAATATGAAAGAAAGCAACCAGGGGCATCATGAGAAATTCCTTTACTCCGACCAGACCAAGGACATGTAAGAATCACAACCACAATCAGTATATCTCTCTGAGAATGAGAATTTGAAGAGATGGAAAAGTAGGTCACACGCGTGCACTAAACTTGCACGAGTATAGACTAGACAGGTGCTAGCCATTCTCTCAGATTTTTGAATGGAGAGATTTCAAAGGAGGAAAAAAAATATAAGATGCAGATGATTGTGTCCAGTCCAGCCAGTCGAGTCCTCGTGTTTGAAGATGATGATGAGAATGATGGGATTGTGGAGCTGAGGCTCGTGTCGTGCCTGGAAGATGTTCATTGTTCATTCAAAACATTCTCGGAAGGTTCATATCACGTGTACGAGGAAGTACAACAATGCCTCAGGCTTGAATGGTGGACTAGACATTTTTTTTCTTCTGATCCAGAATTCAGAAGTGTGCAAGACCGAAGTTCAAGAAGAGCAAGAATGCTAGATAGGGAATACGGACAGAATAATCACACATTTTTTTGTGCAAGGAAAGGAATAAAAAAAATTCATTAATTTCTAGTTCAAATTCGTTAGAATTCAATACGTTTTCTAGTCTTAAACAGAACTACAGTATCTACATACGCACGTAGTTGCATTGTCAATTCATAAAATTAGGAGAAAGTCAGGGAAGATTGAGATAGGGAGGCGTAGAAATTTTTTCTGGTGGTGGTGCACCATTTTGGTGGAGACACCGATCGAATCACACACGATTTTGTTCCCTTATTTTAAAAGGTTACTACTAATTTTAAACTTTATAGCAGCTCATTCCTGCTGATTATGCATTACGTTAGCGTAAGGTTTAACTACAATTGGTGAATTTATTCGGTACAAAACATCGTAATAGATACGGGATTTAATAATAGTTCTAGCTTGTTTAAGTAACCAATTTTCCATGAAAAAAACTCGTAAACAAAAAAATACTCATCAATAAATTTTAACTTTTTATTAGAATCTCCACCGCATTGGTCGTAATTTTTGCGCGACCAATGCATAGCTTATCTTGAAAAACCGTTTTTGACTTTTGCATTTTACTTTGTCTCCGTGCTTCAGATATAATATATTACGGATATTGCAAAACATATAAATAAAATAATACAAAATGAGTGCTCCTTAATACTATTTAGATTTGCATGCAATATTGATTTTGCCAAACTATTTCTTACTTATTAATGCTTATTTTTTTTCTCGCTCTTCTAATATTAAAAGGCCTAGAAAATTCTTGGAAACCTTCATGTAGCATTTCAAATGCGAATTGATAACTTGAAATAATTGTAGTTCAGGCAGACAAGGATTTTCTATGGATATTCTGCGTTAAAATTTAATGAAGTCAACTCGAGCCTTTTTTTAACGTCAAAATCTCAAAGGAAATATGAAGGACTTTCCAATTTTTTAGAATAAGTTGAATGTCTTTTCTGACGTCCAACGCCAACATACAATACCATGAATTTCCATGCTCTTATCAAACCTGCGGTTAAGTTTCAAAATTTCCTGTACTCAACTCAGTTGGTACGACCCAGGGTGGAATGGGATAATAATATTCTTGAAGTTAGGTTGAATGCAAACAACATTGCCACAAAAGCATGGGCCCTACAAGAGTTGCTGGGATTCGGCGTTTACGGACTTGGTGTGTGCGTTGCAGCTCTGTTCATCGATTCAAAGGAGATGGGCTTGTTACAAAAGTTTATCTGTGTGATGATCATGAGTGCTTCAATTACTCTTGGGGGAAATGCCTCACTACTTTGTTTTTCATCGGATGATTTGATTGGAATTAATCACATTTTGCGAAATCACGATCGCATTAAACACGGTATGAAATGAAAATAAGTTCAATAAATCTTTTTTATTGAAATAAGTAAGCTCACCTTACTGCTCCTTGGCTCCATTACTCATTACACTGATCCCAGACATAAAAAATACATTTCACGCTTTCTTTTAGAGAACATACCAACCTGGCGTAGATTGGAATCAAAATGGAACCCTCGACTCGTTTTATTTGGTGTCGGAATCAACATCACAATGGTCGTCTTATCTGCAACACATTCTACCATTTTTGTTGCAGTATTACTAAATTTGGAACCGCTCGGATTCCTTCTTCCAAACGAAATGCGAATTCGCTTTGAAAAGCTTTCAGTTATTTTAAGGATAGCTGCGTTGTCCTTTTTCGTTCACTGCACCGCAAGAAATGTTGGTTTCCTTTTTTTTAATTGCCTGCTCACATTTCACGCTTACCTTTTCTCCTTGAAAACGATTTTTTCTTGCAAAATTTTCTTTCAACAAAGTAATCCAGGAATATAAGCGTATCACCTTCCTGCATTCCAGGATAACGCCTTACGTTAACAAAATCAATGAATTACTCATGTTCCTTGGTCATACGTCATGCTTGTGCATGTTTTGGTTGAGCATTCGGGGATGGAACTTGCTTCCGCTAATTCTCAAAATCATATTCCCTTGGGGTGGAACACTCATCATGTTCTGGGTACTTCTGATCTTGACAACGTTCAGCAGCATTCAGGGGATTTCAACCGATCTGTTGGAGGATAAATTGAAAAAGAACCAATTTAACATGACGAATATTTTACAGAAGTGTGCTCAAAAGGAATTGAGAACTTTACGGCCAGTCACTTTTAAAAGTGGTTCATGGTTCGCTATTGAAAAGGGCTCATCCGGGGAATTCCTTAATACTTTACTAAATAATTTGACTTCGGCTGTATTAACATTTCAGTAGGGTTTGATTTAAATTATCATGTTTCCTGACTAATTATTGCATACCTTGGAATAATCATAGATTTTGTAACTTGATTCTGTTAATTGTAGAATTTAATAATAGCGGTCATAAGTAGAATAAAATAAGTAGGTTTACTTCCAGTGAAAAATCGTCTCGAAGAAAAGACTCTTTCCAGAGCATCATTCAGAGTTTGTGGTAGCATACCTCCGTCTCCTACTCAGGCTATGAATCATCTGGAGTATTGAGATTGGGAAAAGTAGCGGACCAAAGAGCAGGAAGGAAAAGTTGTCTAAATGTTTGTACTATAATGCCTGTTTTCGATAGTTAAATTTGTTACACATAAGTTTCTGCTCAAGCATCATTTTTTCTGTTTTAGAATAAAAAATTTAGACTAAAGGGAAAAGTGTCTATAGCCTATTTAGACCCCTTCCTAATATTTATTCGAAGAACATATTTCCGCTTCCATTCACTCAGACCAGAGACCCAAATCGGCACCATTTTGGTTAATTTTTTAATTCTGCCATTACATGAATTTGCAAAAGCTGTTATACATATACACATCTTTGATAATAGTTAATGAAATAATAATGCCAGCAACACGGTCTATTCGAGTGACAGATATACACACGCAGCATATTATATTGTTTATCCCAAAGCAGAAAAAAATTATGGACGAATATTTAAAGGATTAGTGACATAAGTAGCTTATATCATATCACATCACTTGGCGTAGGATGGCTGAAGTTTTCTAAAATATGTATATAATGATATGGCAATTGTATGTCTCGATTTGAAAATGAGACTCAATGGATGGAATCTCATTTAATAAACTCGATTTTATAACTTTTTGACATTCCAGTCGAGTTGGTATAGTTTGGTCATGACTCATGAATGACGGTCTCCTATCACCATATCATTAAGTTCAACGGAAACTTTAAGCCCCTAACGCTTTCCGATGGACGATTCGTCATCTTCTCAGTGCTAGTTCTTGTGTCTATCAATCATTCGTTTTTTAATTCATGATTCGATTAATTTTGCTTATAATTATGCTTTCGGGAAAGCTTAGAATATTTTGTATAAAGTTTAGATTCATTCTATTCGCATCAAGCAGTTTAATTATATTTTATTTGTCCGTTTTACCAAATTTCAGGGTGGCACCTTTTAATAAAAAAATAACTGACCATTATTTCTAAACGGATCAGCAAAGTACATTATTTAATATCATAAACGGTAGCCTACACTAGACTCATTGGCTCGATTAAAGTTAGTTGGAAACTGGACTATTGTGGGAAAAAATTCTTTGCTAATTGAATCGAATGAAGCTTCTTAAGAAAACAATTGGAAAGCGCATAAGGAATCTGCTTCATGACTTTCGAGGTTTATTCTAATCACATTACTTTTTTGAAAAGTAAAAATTAAAAGAGATATTTTATTGTCATTGCCAAACAATTTCAGGTCAGATGCGAATATCTTGCAAGATGGAAGAAAACAAATTCCTAATTTCCACAAATACTAGTTTTGCTAACCTGTTTAAGTCGATCCTCTTTACCTACGACAACTCGACTGGACGGCTAGAACCGATCAGGAATTTTCAACGAGAAAATCGCAAAATGTCTCGGAGGTTTCATCTCCAGATATTCTTAATTTTCGTTGTCATTTTGCAAATAGCGGTGAGTCCAATCCTAGATATGGTAAACCAAGTACAAAATTCCCTACAAACAGGCCTGATTATTGCGGCGTATTGCCTCTGGAACGAATTTCGCGTGAAATCAAAGGAATTTGTGTTGTACTTCAACAATCTCTGTTTATTCAACTGGAAATATCAAAAGCTTTTTAATGAACGAGGATTTGCAGAGACATCGTTGTCTCTGTTGGAGCAACTAAATGTATTCTTCGCCAAATGTCTCATTTTCCCTATTACCGTCCTCCCACCCGGTCTTATATACGGCATGTTTTGGAATAATCCATGTCAACCAGCACTCGCCTTTTACTTTGTCTTGGGAGAGTGCTCAGAATCCAATTTAGGATGGTTTGATTTGGGTTTAAAACATGTCATCTTTCTAATCAACTACGGTATATTGGCGTGGCCAGTAGCTGGAATCCTTCTACTTGTGTCAGTATTTCTTATTTTGGGAACAATGAATCTGAGAAATGCCGTTCGCTTGTAATTGTTACAATTTACCTAAATAATAACATGCAATAAATTCATTTTACAAGTTTTAATTTTCTTCTCTTTTTCTAGGTTTACTTACACATCAGCCAGAAATACTGTTCAACTCCAAGAAAAGATCCAAATGTACAGACACATTCAGGTTTTGCAGAAATTGGAAGATTTTGTAATGCATAATATATTTACCATGAGCCTGACAACTATTTCTTTAATACTGTTCAACTCCAAGAGAAGATCCAAATGTACAGACACATTCAGGTTTTGCAGAAATTGGAAGATTTTGTAATGCATAATATATTTACCATGAGCCTGACAACTATTTCTTTAATACTTGGACTAAATACGGCTATGCTAGTGATTAATGTAAAGAACTCAGGGAATATTGTTAATACATTTATATTCGGGTTGCTTGCGGTGACAGTGGTTGTAGGGCTTTGTGTCGTTTTCACTCCAATGGCGACCATTTATGTAAGACTGCAATATACTTTTCGCCGGGTAAGGTTGCACTCAGTTTATCAGCGTCAGCAAAAGCGATTCGAATATAAAATGGAGGAAGTCAGTTTCAGATCTTGTAGTTTGATCAAAACTCAATTTGGAGGAAACAACTTTCTGGAGCCTCTCACAACACTGAAGATTTTGAATTTTGGAATAAATTTAGCAATCAACCTCATGCTTCTTGAAAGCGAGAATTAAATAGTTTTAAATTACAGTTAAGAACAACTTAAATGCTTAATAAATTCCCTGTTCTTAAAGTATCTAACCTTTATATAAGTTTTTGCGTCGGCGATTATGTAAGTATTTTAGGACCTGTCGCGTTGCGAAAATTTTTTTCCACGGTTAGTTGACAGCTATTGACTGGCATAAAATATAAAATTCAGGAATAAAATATTCAGTAAGATAAAAAAGTCGTTCCATCGAATCTTTTTAACTTGAATTACAGACACATTGGTGACAGAATTTTAGAGTCACATGCTTCAGAATCCAAAAGAGGAATGTTCTACTGGTTTTATTTCAATGAATAGATGGCAAAAGATAAGGTTATTTTAAGCACATAACATTCCGCCATAAATGACATTTATGACATCACGAAATAGAAATGGTACACGGTTCATGCAATCACGGGAGCTTTATTGGAATACGTGCAGGATTTTCGAAGATGAAATTTTTTTCTTTCGTTTTATTTATTATTCGATGTTTCTGATAAATATTTCGGTGACGGAATTTGTCTATTTAAAAAAAATTCGCTGATTAAAATTTATTTCTACGGCTCCATTACAGTTCTCTCACGCTTGACAAACAGGTATTTAGCTTTTATGAAACTCCACGAATCAAAAACTTTTTTGCAGGCACATTGTAAGAAATGTTTATTTTAATGAGGGTTTTAGAAATTATTTTTGCAGTAAAGGGGTTATCTCGCTCGGACTTGGGACAGCGACATCAGTTTCCTTATTTCTGGCATTACGTTCAATGATTGCAAACGCTGAATACAGGGCACAACTGTAAATAATTTTTATATTCTATAAACCACATGCAAAGTTTTCGAGTAATTAATTTCTAATTCATGATTACCTGCCGAAACTAAATATCCAAGTCGCAATAATGAGATAGCCAAATGTTAATGGGGAAGGAAGAGCAATGACCAATAGAAACTTAAGCATGTCCATGAATTGTGAACAGTATCTTGAAGTAATTGGCAAGTGCTGAGGTCTGCCACCCAGAGTCCTTAAAAGAAGACGAAGAAGGTTATAATAATTTCTTCACTTATAGGTAAGTAGTCTTTAATTTGTATTAATTTGCTATCAAACTTACCAAATCTTGCCAGAACAACTCCAGCTATAAAAACAAAAATGTGTCTCCTTTGTTGCCACAGTTGCTGGATTGTGAATGCAGTTGAAGTCTCAATAGTTGCAGTAGTCGTGTTTGACGTGGGAACATTTAGAATTGCACTCGGTTCAAATGGCGAACCAGGCATGAATATTGAGACAACGCAAAGAAACAAACAAGCCGTATTTAAAATATAGCCTAAAATGGCAGTTCCATTTTTCCCCAGACAAGATCGGAGGCAAGGATAAACCACACTTCCAATGATACCTGTGATGGCTGCAAAAGCGGTCAGAATTCCAATAAAGCTTTCGCTCACGCCTTGTTGATACAGGTAGCCTGGTTAACAAAAGCAGTATTCGTCTTAAAATAAATTAGGACATGTTTATATTTGAATATTCTTGAATTCAAATTACCAATTGTGATCTGATCAAAGCCGAGAGCAGTCATGAATAAAAAAGAGAAGGCGATTCCAGCTAATTTCACAGGATGATTGAAATACTCCTTCCAACCTTCCCAATATTCTTTGAGTGAACTCGCCTCAGACTTAGTGCTTGGAGTGACTTTATCCCTTAAAGTGGGACAACTTTTGTAAATAAAAACCAGAAGGTAAACCTCGAGAAAGCAGGAAACAGCGTTCCATCCAGCCACGAAAACAGCACTTGCCATCTGGGACCAATAAGAAATCAATACGCCAATTGCAACTGGGGCTAGAATCTTTGTTGTGAGGTCGATTGTCCTCATTACAGAATTCATTCCTTAAACAAAATCAAGTTAAATTATAGAAAGTTGTCTATAAAATTGATTTTAGATTATAATAGCCTTACTGGCTAAACTTGTGTCATCCCCTTCAGTTAACACAACAACCCAATCCCTCTCTATTGCAATGTCGGAGGCAACTGATGCCAGTTTTGCTATAGCAGACGCCAAAATGATTAGAGCAAATACAGTAGTTAGAAGCATCCCGTTCCACATTGTTTTCATTTCATCTACGTAGAAGAATGTCAGCGCAATTCCACATCCAGTGATTGCTATGGTAACATTTTGGACAATAATTGAAATGGAAGCAGCTATAGAAATATAAAATCATGTATTTGGATTTGAATTTCAGAGTTAAGTATTTGGGGACAATTAGCATCTATAGAGCTATTCTACAAGTTAATCGATTTGTTCTGTCAATCCAAGTCCCAAGTGTGCTCCCAAATGCAATTACACTCAAAGATGTCACGAAACCTAAAATAGCAGTCACCTTCGGAATTGCAAAACAAAAACTTTAATTTTTATAATTAGAGACAAGATGAATGTCTGAGATGATTTTGGTTCTCATGTAAATATTACCAGAAAAGATTCAGGATAAAGAGTGATCATGTACAATCCTACCGCAAAATCCCACATTCGGTCACCCCATGCGGAAAGGAGGTGACTGAGGAACACTGCACAGAAAATTTTCCGGTTTCTTGTGAAGACTCTCATTATTTCGACTTTAAACTTTCCATAAGGCTGATTAATTAGTTATTCCTTTAACTGTGGCTATGGCTGTAAATTGTCAGAAATGCAAACACAACTTGGAGTTTATTAAATGATTATTTTTTCGTTCAATGAGATAAAATATCACAAAACTTAAGCAAATTTTTACCATATCATTCACAGATGATTGTGGGAATCCAATTAATTGTTTAGCATGATAGGCTGGACTGATAAATGAGGATGCTTGGAATTCATACATGAGGTCGGTTTGACACAGAAACAAAACCTGTCGGACGAGTCGTGTATTGTAAGGACAAAGGACAAATACCTGCATACTTACATTTATAGGAATGAATGACTAGGTATATTTATTTACGTTTTTTTTGATTTTATAGGACAATGAGATTTAATATGAAATGATAAAATGGACAGAAATTCTGTATGGCTTCAACCGATCCATCTCTTAATGAAGTAGTCCTCGCATTACAGTTTTTGTTGAACAGAGGAACAAAGATCATGAAACTTTATTCTCTCGAATTTTTATTCGGTTGCCTTCACTATTGCTCAGACAAAACTACAAATACTTCAATGAAATTAAGAACATTTACTAACTTGATTGATTAGTTGTAGATACTGAAAACATTTATTGTTTAGTATAAATCCATATTTTTAACTATATAAAAAATACGGAGCCGTCAAAAGTAAAATAAAAACAGAAATTCCATGCATCACATTGGTTAAATCATTTAGTCATTTATGATCTTTATCAACTGTTGTAAAAGTAAAATACATATGAATGCAATTGTCAAAATCAGTGTGGTGATATTAAATTTATTAACGTGTTAAAGCGTTTCAGTTAAAAACTGTATTAAAAACTATTCGTATTACTCACAAAATAAAAATAGTAGCAAGTAATACTACATTAACTAAACCAAACTGATTTATAGCTTTACACCTGCTTGATAGATGCCGGAATTAACATAAGGCTCTTGCTAAGTGTCTATTAGCTGCATAGTCAATTACTAAAATTAGGAGAAAATTGGAGCATATGCAGACGGGCACGTGTGATCATGGAATTTTATTACCTCCTTAACTTTATCAGATTTGTTTTTGATAAAGACAACGGCTATTGGTAAATACCAAAATAGCACTACACCATCAAACCTTTTAAATTATGAGTACGAGACAGTGCTTTTCTTAGTTTTTAAAACTGCCGTTTTGCCTTAATAAGAAAATTCAGGCTTACGTCAATGTCGAATTTAATTTTCCTATCTTTACTTTTCATGGGCCACAAAGTCGCGAACAGGAATGAAGCAAGTCATAAAAATCTCATGAGAAGAAAACGATTTTAAGCTTTTCAAGTCCCTAAAAAATTACCCAGAGAAAGTTTCCATGCAAATCTTATATTAAATACTTAAGCTATATTATTCTTAATATGAAACTTTTTATGTGGATTTTTTCCACATTTGCGAGACTGCTGCGACCACAATTATTTTGCAATGAATATTTTTATACTTTCGTCTTAAATTCGAGCTGCATAATATATATCGGTTTCACAAAATTTGGAAATAAAAAAGCTTTGCTACAAACTGATTCTATGCTCTAATATTTTTTCTTACACATTTGCGCGATTTTATTTGCGTCAACAAGCGATTTTTCACTTATACAATTTTTATGCACTCTCTTGCTCTCCTACTTTGGATTTGGCTGTGCCTAGAAAAATTAAGGTGACCTTCATTATCTCTCTTCCTAATGCACTGCAAAAATATTTGCCGTAAACCAGTTAAGCTCTCTTAAAATCATTAAATTTTTTTTGTTAAAATTTAACAAAACTCTGCAATACATCTTAATTCCATATTAACGTCAGAGTCTCAGTAAATACGAAGGTGTTCCAACATTTTAGACCATTTGTATTTTATTTTTGACAGTCAACATGAAATACCATTTTTATCGTTACTTCCAACCAACTTATTTAAATAAATTTAAGCTTGATTTCCATGCTCTTATCAAACCTGCCGTGAAGTTTCAAAATTTTATGTACTCAACTCCATTGGTACGACCAATCGTAGAATGGGATAATGATACTCTCCAAGTTAAGTTAAATGAAAAAAATATTGCTACAAAGGCATGGGCATTTCAAGAGTTGATAGGATTTGGCGTTTACGGACTTGGTGTGTGTATTGCAGCTTTGTTCATTGGTCCAAAGGAGATGGGATTGTTGGAAAAGTTTATCTCTGTGATGATCATAAGTGCTTCAATTACTCAGGGGGAAATGC
>JAHZMX010001762.1:0-14232 GCA_027743895.1 Seira musarum | reverse complement strand
TTGATAGGATTTGGCGTTTACGGACTTGGTGTGTGTATTGCAGCTTTGTTCATTGGTCCAATGGAGATGGGATTGTTGGAAAAGTTTATCTCTGTGATGATCATAAGTGCTTCAATTACTCAGGGGGAAATGCATCACTACTTTGCTTTTCACCGGAGGATCTGCTTGCTATTAATCACATCTTGAATAACCACGATCGCCTTAATAAAGGTATGAAACATTCTTAAGTTCTTACAGTGGGTAATATTACCTCCTCTGAAGTATCTCAGCATTCGTATTCATTTCACTTCTTGTGAAAGTAGTACCTATCCCTAATAAAAAGTTTGAATGAATTTTCCAGCGTATCAAATTATATTTATATTTTTGAATTTCTCATTTTGTTAGAAGTTTTCTAAGCCAGTCGTATGTACTGAGCTAGGAGACTAAAGTTGAAGATAAGTTTTACTTAAAATGTGTCATAGCTAAGGCGTCAACTTTGGAGCTCCCGACTCCACTACTCAATACACAATACAATACGTGTAAAGATATACCACTTTAATTGAGCTTCCCAAAATATGAATAAAAAATTTATACTTGTTAAAAGAGAATTTGCCAACCTGGTGTAGATTGGAATATAAATGGAAACCTCGACTCGTTTTTTTGGTGTCGGAATCAACATTACAATGGTGGTCTTATCGGCTACACATTCTGCCATTTTTATTGGAGTATTACTAAATTTAGACCCGCTCGGATTCATCATTCCAACAGAAATACAAGTTTACTTTTGTAAACTTTCCATTGTTTTAAGGATGACTGCTTTGTCCTTTTCATTCATTGTAACGCAAGAAATGCTGGTTTCCTTTTTTTCAATTGTCTATTCACATTTCACGCTTAGGTATCTCTTTTCCTTGAAAACTATTTTCCTTGCCAAATTATCCTTTCACAAAGTAATCCAGGAATATAAGCGAATCACCTTCCTTCATTCTAGGATAACGCCTTACGTCAACAAAGTCAATGAACTGCTCATGTTCCTTGGTCATACATCATGTTTGTGTATGTTTTGGCTAAGCATTCGTGGATGGAACTTGCTTCCGGTGATTCTCAAAATCATATTCCCTTGGGGTGGAACACTCATCATGTTCTGGGTACTTCTGATCTTGACAACGTTCAGCAGTATTCAGAGGATTTCAATCAATTTGCTGGAAGATAAGTTGAAGAATCAAATTGTACAGAAATGTGCTCAAAAGGAATTACGAGCTTTACGGCCGGTCACCTTTAAAAGTGGATCATGGTTTGTAATTGAGAAGGGCTCGTCAGGGGAATTTCTTAACACTTTACTCAATAACTTGACCTCAGCTGTATTAACATTTGAGTAGTGCTTAAATTACTTGGTTTAGTAACTGAATACTTGTGCATAATATTAGAATACTCATGATTTTATAACTTGATTTTTGTTACTGTAGCTTTTCAAAATAGGAAGGCGAATAGAATATATTACTAGAATAATTGTATGTATGTCAATTGTATGTAACTTGATTAAAAAATTGAATATGTAAAGATTACCTCCGTCATTTAACTCCATTTTATTTTTGACGTTCCAGTGATGGTGGTATGGGCATTGGTCATGTCGCACCCATATCACCCGTATCCTCAAGAATTTAAGTGTAAAATTTCAGCACCATGTAATTTTAGGAAAATACTTACTGCTTATGTACTTAATATACAAACTCATAAATATTGTAATCCGCAGTTTAATGATTTTACACTAAACATCAGTCAGTAAAGTATAATGTTTAAATTTCATATTATACCTAATCCTTAATGTTATTCATTTAATTTATGTCAATGTAAATTTTCTACGTGTAAGTCCTATGAGTGTAAGATGCCTATGTAATAGGGAACCATTAGACAATAAATTACCTAATAATAATAATATCAATATCACCATCAGAACACGATATCAACAAATAAGTTAACAGAGGTGTTTCCAATCGATGATTTGACTGTAGTGTCGCGCTAGTTTTGGTTTCAATCGTTCGTTTTCAAATTCTAGATTCAATAAATTTGAGGTATAATTGTTTTTCGCAAAATTCTGCTTAGTTTGTTGGTTTGTTGTTGTTCTGCCGTGAATGCATTTGCAATGACTCAATATCTTTATTCCCTTGCTTTTAGTGTGTTTCAACCACAAAAAATATTTGAATGAATTCAAGAACATTTCTAAACTTCAGTAATTTATTGTCGGTATGGAAAATACTTTTTGCTTAATATCAATTCATATTTTTAACTGCAAAATTATAAGACCTAATAAAAATAAAATACGAACAAAAATTTATTACCTCACATCAGTATTGGTATACTTTAGCAATTTTAAAACTCTATACTTCCTCAAGTTCTCACTCTGCTTAAAAAGTTGTATATTTAGAGGGTCGCTACTCTCAACCAGCCGTTCTTTCCAATTTCTAACTTGTATTCAGTTGTTTACTTGCAGTAGCAGAAACGCTCTACATTCCTGTCATTCCAACAACTAATTTGACTATACTTATTTACCCGCTTTATACTTCCCTCAACTTTCCATGAGATGAAACCCCTCACAACCAAAGCTTGGAATTCAGCATCCCCCGGGTATGTCTTAAAATTGATGAGATAAGCAACTTCTCCATCCTCAGTGATTCTTTGTTGTGCTCCAACAACAGACGATAGTGAAAGTATATGACAAGTGTAGTACTGTGCCAGTTGAAGATTTATCTCATTTACGACAAATAATGCCGCTGTTTCGATCATTAGACTCGTTTTTGCATAAGGAACCCGAGCAAATTGATCGCAAAGACAGAAATTTTCTTCGATCAAAGTGTGGCGACACGTTCGTGTAGGAGGAATTGGCAGAAAGGGACTGATTCCGAGAGGAATTTCTGATTTCGGTGCATTCTCAAATGCGGTTTGAAGACTAACTTCCCTTTCACGCAGACTCGAATCGTAAATACTGGAAATGTTCAGAATGTCACGGAGAAAATAGTGGAGATCGTGAGCAGTGATAAGACGTTTTGAGTTTTCCTTCAGGTTTTCGTAGGCCCGAGGGTAAGTCCCCTTAAACCATTTTGGGAGAATGAAGTA
This sequence comes from Seira musarum, assembly GCA_027743895.1. Lineage (NCBI taxonomy): Eukaryota > Metazoa > Arthropoda > Collembola > Entomobryomorpha > Entomobryidae > Seira > Seira musarum. The sequence continues at coordinate 11,142 of JAHZMX010001762.1, read as the reverse complement.
CATAAACGGTAGTTGCCCCTGAATCGTATCGGCTTGATTATCAGAACTCCAGCGGGGACCATGATCACTCATCAGAATTAATACTGTGTGTTCCAAATTTCCCTCTGTACGAAACCATTGCAAAGTTTCTTTCAAGTACTTGTCTCCAAGTGCTGGAGAATTTATAGCGTCATGAGTGAGTGTACTGGTCCACGAGAAGTGAAAGAAAGCCTTATTATTCGTGGTCATTGTGTGCACCATCTTTTTCAAGTAATCCAGCATCGTTTGAAAGAAAAGCCGAGGACCTTGACAAACCTTACTCTGTCTACCTCTGAAGTTTTGCTCAGCAACCAAGGAAAATGGTCCAAGGTAATAATCCGTGGGTTTGTTACGGAACCCTCTGCCAATGCTGGTGAAAATATCACCTCTTCCCACGTCTTCAGCATAGCTCGTGACATAACCACGTCTTGCAAAATCTTTCCAGATAAATGGACATGAGTCAAACCACCAGGGTGACCTAGCACACGAATTCATAATCTCAGTTCTTGGACGTGAGGTCAACAACGGCATTATTGTTGGAAATGTGCCATCTAAAATCAATAGAATCTTATTACTGCGCTGCAACCACACTAATTTAATTGTACGTAATTTGTTGGGTACCTCCAATTTTGTTGTATCCCTCCATCTCAATTGCTTCCATTTCGTCCATGATAAAAGCATAACTTTGAGGCATTTCACTAACAAAGTTTGCCCTTGAGACTGAGTCTATTCCGAAAATAGCAATACTCAATCTTTCTCTCGACTGAGGTGGCGCTTTAGCAACTTTCTCTTTGATCCTGTCTTTGAAAGGAACAAAAGCGAACATATCGGCAACGGCATGTTCATTGCGCTTGCATTCAACGGTGATGAACTCAACATCAGCCTTAATTTCTGTCTCATTTTCAAGAGAAATTGGATACCTTTCCTCGAATTTTCTTTTGAATGCAAAAGAATAAAATTTTTAGACTTTCAAAGGGATTCAGGATTTCTATAGATTTTTTTTCAAAATATGATTTTATTTACCTTATTGCTTTGTCCGCACAATTATTTTTGCTTTCGAAGTATGTGTAGTAACATGACTCGATGCCTCTCCACTTGTACTCTTCTGCTGAGAGTGCAGGAATTAAAGTCGAGTTCACAGTGGATTTAAAAAGCAAAGGGAATTTCTCGTCACATGATATATTTTTTAGTTCGGTTATGACATGGACCAGTGGACTACGGAGTGAACTCAACGAGGGGACCTTACAAGTCTGATGAGATTTATTCTTTGAAACTTCAACTCGACTTGCTGAAGTCATCTCGTCACAGTTTACTTTATGCCTACCCAGAATCCAGAAGCCTATCAGTACGTAAACTAAGATGCAAGTACCTAAGGTACCAAGATTGGTACTTCGGTTTAAAAGACAAATCATTATTACCTTTAATAATAAATGTTATTTAGATAGGATCTAACAAAGAAAGATTCAATGAAGTTGAAAAAGTTTTATAATATTCTCCTCAAGCAAAACCGCAATCAGTTTATGTAGAGCGGCAATGTTGTTCTTCCTGTGAATCCAATTAGCAACTGTTTGATATTGGACCGTGACTTTTAAGACTTCCATTATGTTTCAAAGCTTTATTTTAATTGATTCGTGTTAATATGCGTCTAGATATATTTTGCATGAAAGTTAATACTTATGAAATTCCACGTCCAAATAGCGTAGGTATTCAAATTGTTAAACTTTTCAAATTCAAATGCAAGCCGTTTGGCTTTCATTCTCTGCTTCTGCTCGCATGACGAGAAATAAATTTCAAATCGATTCTTTCTCATCCCTACATATTCCATTTATTAGAATTGCATTCAATTCAATATTATTTGAAATTTTCAGGAACCAAGCCCTAGCATGCCAATATATTTATTAATGTCTTTTAATAGCAACTAGCAACACGATCACATGTTTACTGCAAATTTTTCCTCGTCCATTATTTCTTTAGAACACGCGAATATGAATGTAATTAATTGATCTTTGTTGGGATCACAATGATTTGGATAACAATTTAATATTTTATCAATTGTCGTAATGAATCGAATATTATGATTTGAGGAATCTGAATATGGTTTTTTAGCTTAAAAATATAAGTAGCGATGATGGAATATTGATGACGATCATTTATGACAATAGAGATGATGATGAGATAAGTCTTAAAAGTTCATGGAATATTGAAGCATAATACTATGAGTTGGTTTAGTGAAGCATTTTTTCTAAAAAAAATCTTCACTCGTTTGAGTGGGAAAATTGTATCGTAAATCGTAATAGCAAATCTAATTAATAATTTGTTTGTAAGTCTAATTTCAATTTTATTGTCATATGTCAATCAAATAATCCACCATTTTTAAATGACTCATTCCCCAAACATCCTTCACCTGAGCCACGGCCAACAACATTAGTACCGTACACAGGTTTTCCAGCGGCATGGGCTACTAGATTGGAATGGAACAAGCTATTTGAAGCTTATTGGTATTTCATTGTAAAGACAGTTCATAATTCAACATTTTCAGCTTTACAATCAAAAATTCAAACCAAAAACCATTAAAAACTTTTGCATATCGTAATTAATCCTCTAAAAATATTCTCCGTGCCTTAAAGACATACACGTGGAGCGGGGAAAGCCGTATATAATGGCAATCAACTGTAAATCTGGTGGCATGCTCCTATTGGCTGAGAAGTATCTCCTAGCTTCCATTCCAACCGAAAGTCTAGGTCTAGACAGCGCATATCATACGTGTTTTACACTAGTTCGGTAATTTCTTTAATTGCAAAGCTTCTTTCACATACTGTCTTTAATATATAATCTATGCTCCATTAAGCTATTTAATAAAATAATAAGGCAAAGCCGCGGATCCTACCTATGTCGTATCTTGTCTATCTGGCAGGCACGTGAAAATGATAAAATATTTAAATGATCTTAGTCTGGTTAAATTATTATTAGCAAAAGTTACATCGCCAGCAAGCATATTCGTAGTCTAGTTGAAGGGTGGAAAAGATGCAAAATAAGTAATACTATATACTTAGCGATTATTATGTTGATGCATACTTTATTTGGAATTTGACTTTTAAATTATGACTTCCTCGAAATTGAGGGTTGAAGCTGACTTGAAGTTGATTGATTCTAAAGTTGTGTAATGTATTATATGTGGGTGTCGAGATGACAGCGCGAAATCTTCTTAAGAATATTTTATAATGATTTTATACAATGACGTCACATTAAAAACATATAAAGTTTTAGTAATCGCATAGCAATCTCACTCATTTCAAGAAAATTTTTCTGAAAACCAGAACATCGCTGATCTTTGGATAGAACGCATTGAAGAAAAAGTTGAAAAGCATCTTCCGAATCTGTCTGATAGTTTTCGAGGTAACATTTATGGCGAATCAAATTCCTTTTGGAAAATACTAATTGAGAAATTGTCGTCAACGAATTTGCTGCATTTTAGATTCCTGTCTAATATCCTGCAAAATGGAAGGAAACAAACTCCTATTATGGTCAAATACTCGTTTGGCTAATCTTTTCAAGTCAATCCTCTTTACCTACGACAGCTCGACAGGACGGCTAAAAACAGTGAAGAATTTTCAACAAGAAAGTCGCAAAATGTCTCGAAGGTTTCGAGTTCACGTTTTCATCGCTGCAGTTATCGTTTTGCAAATAGGGTGCAGTGGGACTCAAAATATGATAAATCAGGTACAAAATCTATTGCTAGCAGGCATGCTTATTCCGGCGTATAGTTTCTGGAACGAAGCTCGTGTGAGATCGAAGGAATTTGTGTTGTATTTCAACAATCTTTGCTCATTTCACTCAAAATACAAGAAATATTTTGAAGAGGAACGATTTGCAGCGATTCCGTGGTCTCTGTGGGAACGGTTAAATTTATTCTTTGCTCACTGTCTCATTCTCCCATTCACCGTCCTTCCAGTGGGATTCATTTATGGTATATATTGGTATAATCCATGTCAGCCAGCACTCGCCTTTTACTTTGTCTTGGGAGAGTGCTCAGAATACAGTTTGGGATGGTTCGATTTGGGCCTGAAACATGTTATTTTCATTATCAATTACACTATTTTGGCGTGGCCAGTAACTGCAGTGCTTGTGCTTTGCTCAGTCTTCATTATTCTTGGAACAATGAATTTGCGGAATGGCGTTCGCTTGTAACTTTGAAATTCAAAAATATAAAGTTATTCTATTAAGGCAAATTTTAACCCCTCACTTTCTTTCTAGGTTTGGTTACGTATCAGCCAAAAGTACAATTCAACTCCGTGAGAAGATCCAAATGTACCGACATATTCAGGTTTTACATAAATTGGAAAATTTTGTGTTGCACAATACATTAACTATCTTGCTATCAGGTACTTGTTTATTCCTTGGACTTAATACTGCCGTGATTGTAATCAATGTGAAAAACTCTGGCAGCATTGTAACTACCTTAACATTTGGACTGCTTGCGTTGACCGTAGCAGTAGGAAATTTCGTCATTTTCACTCCTATGGCCACCATTTATGAACAATTGAAGGATATTTTCCATCGGGTTAGATTGTACTCAAGATGTCGGCGACTGCGATCCGGGAGAAAAATGGAAGAAGTGAGTTACAGATCCTGTAGTCTGATCAAAACTCAAATTGGAGGAAACAGTTTCCTTGAGTCTTTGACAACTTTAAGGATTTTGGATTTTGGAATAAATTTGGCAATCAACCTTTTACTTCTCGAAGGCGAGAAATAAAAATTCATCGTTCATTGGAGTCTAACACAAATGAAACTTTATAAATTAACTTTAATTCGAATAGCTAACATCTATGATTTTTTGAGTTGATGATTAAGTATGTATTTGAGAGTTGTTCCTCCGCCGCTGTTTTCTTATCTTAGCCGGCGAATATTCTTAACTGGCATACAATAAATATAATTGCCCAAATTAAAACAAACTTTGAAGTAAAATAATCATTGTAACAAATTATTTTGTCCATCGCATCGTGATAACTGAGGAACAGTCATTGGTGACAGAATTTCACAAAATTTGGCACGCTATTTAGAATCTAAAAGCAATGTACACTTTCATTTTGTAAGTGCATGGCAATTTTTTAAAAAGTTTGTCACTACTGTCTCGTTTCAATTACTCACGATACAAAGTAAAGACATCTTATGAAGTACAGCAGGGGAAAATTTGTAGAATAATAATTTTTTTAGAAACCGCCTTAATTTGCTTTTAATACAAAAAAATGCTTCGCCTCTTCAATCCAAATATTTTTCATCATCATACATATATTGTGAGTCTCTTTTATAATTACATAACCTTTAAAACTAATACAATTCGAATTAAAAAATATCAGAGCTCAAATTAGTCATCATTTTCTTGAGTGTTAGTTTGTCTCTGAAAATGTGTACTTATTTCTATCCTATGGCCAAAAGGTAAACATTAGGAAAAATGCATTGCAACCGTTGACCAGGACTATCTGGTTGAAACAAGGTAGCAGATGTTACTTAAATATCAACAACTATAATGAAATTGCATCACGCTAATGCGTGTTAAACTATTCGCTGGTGAAAGGAAGGGAATCGCGTTGAATGGATTTGTGTAGACGTATGTATAAATCTTGCTTTCCGAGTAAATGATTATTTACGCGAATTTGTAAAGAACTCTTTAATTGTTTTCGACAAAATTTGAAGACAAACTTTAATGACGATTGACTTGGAACTTACTGGTTCAAAAGCCGTACACGGAAACTAAAATTCAACATGGCTTTAATACGAAGGTTCATAATTTAGAACATACATACTTAGATAAATACATATTTTTATGTGATTCATAAATAGAGCCACTCATTGTTTAAAAAGGTTGTCCATACTACCAGTTAACATTGATCCTGGTGTCATTTTAATTTCGCTTAAAAATATCTCTTCGCTTCTATTATGAAGTCTGGACAGCGCACATTCTTTGCTGTATATTACCCGGACTCTTTCGCTAATTAGCAGAACCAGTTCCATATACTGCCCTAAAATGCGTTATAAACTCCATAAATGTTGTTCATTGAATAATCAAGCAAAATCACGGATAGTCGCAAAAAGCTGCGCATCTTTATTCGAACGTCGTATCTTCTTCATTTAGTATGCAAGTGAAAATGCTAAAATATTTAAATTATCGGAGACTATTTAATTAATTAGTAGCGAAGCTTGCATTACCTGTACCAGGCTAGTTGATGGCTGTAAAATATGTAAAAGAAATAATATTATATAGCTAAGTATTATACTGGTACATGATTCGCAATTCGGGGCCACTATCAAGTACTGGATAGCGAGTACAACCGTGAATTAACCTGGCCAAGTTTATTTACTCTCAAGTTGTGTAACGCATTATATGTGGGTGTAAGGACAGTGCGCATTCTTCTAAAGAGTTTTTAATAATGAGTTTATTCATAGAGACTGCCTGAGGAGGTTGTATCCGAGAACGGAACTTTCTTCCCTTAATTCTCAAAATCCTATTCCCGTCTTGGGGTGGAACAGTCATCATGTTCTGGGTTCTTCTAATCTTGACAACGTTCAGTAGCTTTCAGGGGATTTCGGCTGATTTGTTGGAAGATAAGTTAAAGAAAAACCTATTCCACATGAGGAATGTTTTACAGAAGTCTGCTCAACTGGAATCGCGAGCATTACGGCCAGTCACTTTTAAAAGTGGTTCATGGTTCGCTAATCAGAGGAGTTTCTTAACACTTTACTCGATAATTTGATGTCCGCTGTATTAACATTTCAGTAGTGCTTAAATTATTGCGAGTTTATAAACTGAATCACAGATTCTGTTTCTTGATTAGCGTAGCCTGATGATTTAAAATAGGAAGCCATCGAATAAATGAGTTCGTCAGAAAATTTCAACGCAGCCTTTAACCTCTTTGCGGTCATTATCTATCCGAAACAAATGTGCAAAGAATAGATAATATGAATTAGGTGTGTAGACTAAGGTCTTAAAACATTTATTACCTATTTAATGGTCCTAAAATACCCACGGCGTTTCATTTTGTCTTAGAAGTTACTCGTACAAATGTCATTTGACATGTGAAGTTGGTAAAATGACAAATTTTACCTACATTCCTTCATATATTGTTTCGTGATTTTTTGCAGCATCGTCTATTTTAATGGCCACTATGGCCAGTCTGTCTACAGGGAAATTACTTCGACACTTTGCATGTGACATTGTTTTCGTAATTCGCGAGCTAATATTGCACAGCAAAGTTGAGCCCGGTGTCGCATACCTCATGTATAAGCTCGGATAATGATGTGTCCTCTAAACAAAAGTTATTTATCCCCTGACATGATTTCGTACCATAAATGCTTTCAATCTTTCCTCTCAAAGTAACTGATCAAGTGTTTTAATAACTTTAGCATTTCATACATGTCCAATTAATATTACATCAATCTTACGAATATGATACATGCCTTAATGTTGTACGCGTATTCATGACTAATATTAAGTAGAGGTGTTACGTTCATCACATATGGTTACTACATATTTAAAAAACATGAAAAAAATATTTTTTTCATGCAGTAGCTTCGGCTCAACCATAATTCTCTAGTTGAAGAACATATTTCTGCCTTCGTTTACTGAGACTGGGAACGCAGGACCCAGACAGCACCCTATTTGCTTATATTTTTCCGGCTTTTTAACGAATTTGCAAAGCTTGTTATACATATTTTTGACTATGGAATTTAGTTAATGAAATAATAATTATTATTCGGGTATCCCACAATCGTTATGAATGACACAATCTATTCCGGGCGATAGTCTTTGGTATCTTTTTTGTCTTAAAAATACAATAAAAAATTGAAATTATGGGCGACAGGTTAAATACATATTTAATAACACGGCCTATCATATAAATTGGTTGGCAGGCTAAAGTTTCTAAACCATACACCTACACATGATTTTATGTAGCCTGATGTGAAAATGAGACTCAATGAATATCAAACCTCATTCATTAAATTCCATTCGAGTTTATAACTGACTTTTCAGTTGAGGTGGTGTGGTCATGACTTTGTTATATCACCATCAGATTGCCATATCAACAAACGAGTCAGTATATACTGATAGGTTCACTGATTAAGGATTCGTTAGTTTTTCCTTGTCAATAATTCATTCGCTTTCTCATTTATATAATATACTTTAAGTTCAGAATTTTAATTCGGTTATAATTATTTTATTCGCACAGATTAGTGGACCCATTTCATTCGCTTCAAAGGACATGCTTTACTAGTTATATAGAGTTAAAATACTCTACTAAAATATCATAAAACCCTACACTAAAGCAGTGTCATTTGGCTTATTCTGTTTGTTTATAGTAACTTGGAATATTTTAGAACAGACATTGATAATCAAAATGGACCTTTTTCAAAAGAAAATTGGAAAACCGATCCAAAATCTGCTTAATATTCATGACTAAAGCTACAAAGAATAGTCACGCGTCATTACCTTACTGCTACGTATTAAAAAATAAAGTTTCAGCTCAAGGTGTCATTGCCTGTTCTAAAAATTAAACATTTATATTGTACGAAAAATTTATTAATGGTTGATTTGGGGGTATCAATATATTCGTTGAAAACATCTATCCGCTTCTGTTTATCTAGTCCGAAAACCCAGACACCACCAATTTCGCTCATTTCTAAGTCCAGCCGATTCATAAATTTGCAATACCTGTTATGCAGGAATTTGCCAATTGATATAAAATATAGTTAATGATAATAAATCTAGCTGCCATATGTGCGACCATATATACACACGTAAAAGTATCTAGTTTATATGTTAAGTGGAAAAAATTGAAATTATGGGTGATTGATTAAATATTTGTAGCACAGTTTATATTATTATCACCAGGCGAAAACTTCAAAGCTTCTAAAATATGTATAGGTAAATGAGATAGCAGTCATATAGGAATTGGTAAGAAAATGAGACAAAATGGATAGATAATCTCATTTCTTCAGTTCGATTTTATAACATTTCACCTTCCAGTCTCATTGGTTCTTGTGACCCGCAAAACAAAATTTGGAATTACAGGAAGTCATCGCTTACTGAATGAAGCTCTTAAAGCAAAAAATTGCAAAGAACATTAGGAATCTGCTTGATGATTTTCAAGGTTCAGCCCAATCACATTACTTTTATAAAGAACTTAATTCAGACTAGTCTGCCTTTATTAATTTCAGGTCATTTGCAAATCTCCTACAAGATGGACGAAAATAAGTTCTTAATTTTGTCAAATATTCGTTTTGCCAACTTTTTTAAGTCAATCCTCTTCACTTATGACAACTCCACCAAACGGTTAAAAATGGTCAAGAACTTACAACAACAAAATCGCAAAATGTCCCACAGGTTCCGTTTTCACATGGTCATCACTGCGGTTGTTGTTTTGCAAATAGCGTTGAGTCCGAGCCAAAGTATGGTAAACCAGGTACAAAATTCTCTCCTAGCAGGGCTGTTAATTGCGGCGTATCCTTTTTTCAATGAATCTCTGGTGAAAGCGAAAGAATTTGTCTTGTGTTTCAACAATCTCCGCTCATTCAATTTGAAATACAGAAGAAATTTCACGGAGGAACGATTTGATTCAATTTCTTTGTCCTTCTTGGAGCGACTAAATGTTTTCTTTGCCAAATGTTTTCTTTTGCCAATGATCGTCGTTCCACCGGGCCTAGTCTACGGAGTGTACTGGCATAATCCATGCCAACCAGCACTTGCTTTTTACTTTGTCTTAGGAGAATGTTCAAAGTCGAATTCAGGGTGGATCTGGTTGGGCATAAAACACGTTATCTTTCTAATGAATTACGTTAATTTTGCGTGGCCTGTGGCTGGAATCCTTGTGGTTACATCGGTCTTTCTCATCTTGGGAAGAATGAATCTGAGAAATGCTATTCGCTTGTAAATATTATTTAATGTTAAAACCTAACAAAAGTTTCTTAAATATTTTAAAACTTTCTCTATTCTTTGAATCTAGATTTGGATACACGTCAGCCAAGAATACTGTTCAACTCCAATACAAGATTCAAATGTACAGACATATTCAGGTTTTGCATAAATTGGAAAATTTTGTGATGCACAATATATTTTCCATCAGCCTAATAACTATTTGCCTAATTATTGGGGTAAGTATGGCAGCGCTGGTGATCAATGTAAAAAACTCTGGCAACGTTGTTAATACAATAATATTTGGACTAACTGCAATCACTGCAGTTGTAGGACTTTTTGTTGTTTTCACTCCAATGGCCACGATTTATGATCAACTAAAAGATATACTTCACCGTGTTAGATTGTACTGTCCTTGTCAGCGTCGATTCGAAAGCAAATTGGAAGAAGTGAGCTTCAGATCGTGTAGCCTAATAAAAACTCAATTTACGGGAAGCAACTTTCTTGAGCCTCTTACAACTTTAATAATATTTAATTTTGGAATCAATTTGGCCATTAACCTTATGCTTCTTGAAAGCGGGAATTAAAAATTTTATTACACACCTAAAATTTAGTTGCTCAATAAATTAGATAAGCTTTTGATAGGTGAGGTATTCATTTTTTGTTGTTTAGATGGTAATGTAAACAATTTTGCACTTGTTGCCAGTCACACAAAAGTTTTACCTTTTGGATGCCATAAATTATAATAAGCAAAACCCATTACAAACTTGAGAAATATAATTTATTAGGAATAAAACTATTTCATTGGCGTGCCTGTCAGTGCTTTGCTTCATAAGTATTTTGAAAACTACTTCTGTGCCACCTTTAAAATGAAGTGGGCGCAAGGTGGCCCTGGCAATGATTCGAAAGGTTCTCTCCTTAGTAAAGAACTGCCATTTCCATTCAAAGATAAGAAAACCCTATAAAATCGCTTAGTCTACTATCTTAAGCTTTATTCTAGTGTAGGGTTCGTGTACACGAACACATGTGTACACGCGGTTACACACGGTTTTTGAAGACGTTTTTGATTCGTACACGTAAACGGATTGGGCAGTACACAAACCGAAACGGAATAAAAGGTTCCCAACACGAACCAAAACCACGGTTATAAACGTGTTTAGTTGACCCCCCAATCGGTTTCAAAAACTTAACGTACTTACTTTGTCAATTTTTTTAAA